>LPNX010694330.1:4908-164481 GCA_001517045.1 Pseudotsuga menziesii
CGCTCAAGGGTGCCAAGCCTCTGAAAATCAATCCAAGCAAACAAAGATGAGGAGGGGTCCCAGGGTTTAAGTGAAAACTAAAGCCGGGGAAAAGGTTGCGGCAGCAACAAATAGATACTTCAATTTTTCTTAATTTAGAAGTGATTGAGGGACAAGAGTGATAATACGACAGGTAAGGACCTACCCATCACGAGTTGAGGATTTTGCTCACTAGTCTCTTGCATTTAGTTTAGGCAGTTGCATTTTATCCTAAAATATAAAATTACATAAACGGTGGACCAGACCACAACTGCTGAAAGAGAGTTAAAACGTTCTTTTAATTCTACAGTAGTCGGGCCGCTACCCGGACGGATTCCCCATACTAAATAGTAAATGATCTAATTGGGAACGATTATTGGGGAGAATCCCTACTATCAGTACTTGGGATATTTCAGGAATCAACAGGCGGTTCTGTCCCTCCTCATTGCACTGCCTGCTTGTGCGGTTGCATCATCTTGCTTGCATGAGTGCCTCAATGAGATTTTCCCTTTAGATGAAGCGATTCTTGAGGTCATGAATGGTCCAAAGCAGCCTTGGGAGGAGTTGCATCACTGATCTTACTTTCTCCTAGAGGTTGAACGGGTCGAGCATGAAGACTTTAGGACGACCTTAAGCGAGAGTGTTGGTCACCCTGTGGTCCCATTATGTACTTATGGTATATATGTCGAAGGGAACATGGAAAACTTATCTCCTACGATTTCGATCAACATCTCCCAGATTCTTGGAAAAATCGAGAATGTGTATATCGATGTGGAGTCATCGCCAGATGATGTCAAGAGATACATCGCTCATTTTACAAAGTTTCGTGACGTCTTTTCTTACTTGTATGAAGAAATTCCAGGAATTGACCCTCGCATTGTTGAACATGAGATCAAAACATATCCCAATGCTAAACCTATTCAACAATGCCTACATGCAATCAACCCTCAGAAAGAGCCTGTCATTCTGGCTGAAATAGAGAAACTGCTCAAAGCCAGTTTCATCTATCCGGTTCCCATAACCGAATGGGTATCCAATCCTGTTCCGGTAGATAAGAAGCAACAAACCATCCAAGTGTGCACTGATTTTAGAGACCTGAATCGACCTTGTCCGAAGGATAATTTCCCCACACCATTCATTGATCAGATTAAATTGGATGAGTGTGCAAGGAGCGAATTTTTCTCATTTATGGATGAATTTTTAGGGTACAACCAAATACATATTAAACCTTAGGACCAACATAAGACTGCGTTTATTTGTCCTTGGGGTACTTTTGCATACCGAAAAATGCCTTTCGGCCTTAAAAACACTAGAACCACTTTTCAATGGGCTATGAATTTTGCTTTCCATGACCTCAAGCATAGTATTGAAGTTTATTTAGATAACTTAGCTTCTCGCTCTCGGTTGAGGGCGGATCACCTGGATCATCTGTGCTTGGTTTTTGAAAGATGTCGCTGATACAAAATTCGGTTAAACCCTCATAAGTGCATCTTTTGTGTGAAAGTGGGTTGTTTGTTGGGATTCATTGTATCGAAGGAGGGGATTAGGTTTATTCCACTGAAGGTTGAAGCAATACTTTAGTTGTCTCCCCCATGCACAATTTGACATCTTTATATTCTCCAAGGGATGGGAAATTTCTTACGTCAATTCGTTGCCAATTATGCCAATTTGAACAAGGTGCTTATGCAATTGTTGAAGAAGGGTACTCCATTCATATGGGATGAGTGAGACCAAGAGTCCTTTGATGCCCTTAAGAAATCCTTGGTGTCGACTCTAGTGCTTATTCCACCTGACTATAGTCGTGAATTATTGTTATATGTGGTTGCATCTCAAGAGAATATTGGTATGGTTCTGGTCCAAGCGGATGATGAGCTCCAAGGGCACGTTATCTATTATATTAACGAGAATCTCATTGATGTTGAACTTAGATATAGTCACATTGAGAAGTTGGCCTTAGCGACTGTTCATGCAGTCCAGCGGTTGAGACACTATATACTGCTTCGTCAGACTATCATTGTAGCTCACATCAAACCATTTCAATTTGTCTTGATCAGACGAATGATTCGGGGGGGAGTATAATAAATGGATTGTAATTTTACAAGAATTCAACCTTGAATATTGTCGTTGATCTTTGCAGATCTCATATATGATATCCCTAATAAGGAGGAAGATAGGATTCATGAGGATTCATTTGCAGATGAGCATATTTTCCTCATTTTGACTGTTGACCCTTGGTATGGTGATATTATCATGTATCTGTAGACTTTGAAGGTTCCCTCTCATGTCTCGAGGGACAAACGACGACGCCTACGTCATAATTATAAGAACTACCTTATTATCGAGGACACATTGTATCACCAAGGGTGGATTCCATTTTGCGTCATTGTTTGAATAACGATGAGGCTTACACTGTGTTGAATGATTTCCATGGTGGGGCATGTGGTGGTCATTTATCTGGGCTTACTACAGCCCAAAAAATCCTTAGAGAGGGTTACTATTGGACGTCAATATTCAAAGATTGTGTTAATGCGATTAAGTGATGCCACCCTTGCCAGGTGTTTGTGCGAAACATGTGCTCGCATCCCGTCCCGTTATATCCTATTATCATCGTTAGTCCCTTCACTAAGTGGGGGTAGACTTTATGGATTGCAACCTAGCATCAACTTGGGGGAATAATCACATTATAGTGGCCGTAGACTACTTCATGAAATGGGTAGATGCTATTCTTATAATTAAATCTAATGGTGAGACAGTCGCTCACTTTGTGTTCAACCATATTATCACTCGGTTCGACATCCTGAAGGAGCTTGTCACTGACCATGGAAGGCACTTTTATAATAATATTATGGTGGAATTAGGTTTGAAACTATGGTATAAGCAAGAGCACTCTTCTTCTTATTACCCTCAAGCGAATGTCCAGGTTGAAGCAATTAATAAGTCCCTTAAGGCCATTTTACAAAGAACCATTGCACAAAGCAAAACTAACTGGCATATCATCCTTTACCCTGCTTTGTGGTATTATCGAATCGTAATCAATACTTCCATTGGATTCTCTCATTTTCAGCTAGCACACAGGATGGAGTCGATATTACCGGTTAAGTGTGAGATTCCTTCATTAAAACTTGCCATAGAGTTCCTACCCGATACTTCAGAATTAGAAGAATGTTTGGTCCACTAATTAGAGAACCTAGATGAGCAACGTCATGATGTCATAGTGGCTCTAGAGGTAAATAAGAGTTGCTTTAAAGTCCAGTATGATAAGTATGTCCGTCCCCATCAGTTTACTGAAGGTGACTTGGTCCTATTATGGGATCAATCCAGTGAAGCGCTAGAGGCGGGTAAGTTTAACCCTATGTGGCATGGGCCTTATGTGGTAAAGCGTGTCCTAGAGAAAGTATCCTATGAGATGGAATATTATGAAGGGAATGCCTTGGCAGAACCCGAAATGGGCTATATCTTAAGAAATATTATGCTTAACATTTAGTTGAGGCCGATGTCTTGTATATATTACTTTACAACTTGTATAGTTTGTTTTTTCTTCTGGTAGCATCATCAGTTTGTTGACATGCTTCCTCTGTTGTGGAAGATGTCAACGGGATCTTTGATTTGTTTAGGATTTGTTGATGGTTCCAACCTCCACACCCCAAACCTAACTTCATCTACCTGGGTTATTTATGCACTTGAGGGTCAGTTGGTGTCTTCAGGAGGTTTGTGTCTGTGGTCATCTAATAATGTTGTTGAGTACAATGCCATGATTGAATTATTACATGATGTCATCTCTAATGGTATCTGATCTCTTGAACTTCACCTCGACTCCTAGTTAGTGGTGTCATAGTTAAATGGATTGTATCCTGTTAGGGATCCTACGTTATTGAGAAGGTTCTTGAGGGTAATATTATTGGAGCGACAATTTGATTTCATTACATACATTCATATAACTAGACTTTATAATCATGTTGTCAATTCATATGCAAGTTACGTTTTAGACTAGAACTTGTCACATCCATAAATAAGCATACAACATTTAAACACATCTGTAAATATAACGAACCCATCGCTATTAGTTTTTATTTCTGAATAAAGTCAAATGTGTCATACTACAAAATGCCATAAGTACAAAAATGGGGATTTAAGCCTCCAAAATACACACGACCGATACAAAATGTATACATAGGAATCTATTCCTATGGGCCTGAGTGATGATAATGATAACATATGACTGCATTGGTCAACCGTTTGAACAACCTAACCCATGGACAGGGTAGCCCTACTATGTGTTTCTACATAGCCTCAGGAAAATCCTCGACTCCCACCATGGGAAACCTATGAGTCAGTCGGGTGATGTTTCCATATTGTTCTGGAATGTCCGCTCTACATTTTCACCTATCATATCATCACCTCGTCCCCTCTGTTGATGTCGAGGGAAACCATCCAATCATCACGAAATCATGTCTGCACAATTACCTAATTTTAGTACTTGTCACCACCAAAAACATGTTTTTGAGTCCTAAATACATAAAAAATAAATAAATAAATAAATAAATAATTCAAAAATCCATACACATGGGGTATTACCTATATCGTTGTATGTGGACCCTGGTGGTAGGGGAATGTTAGGATCTCCACGGAATTCTATCCCTGCATAGGGGTAGTCGTCTATGGCTATGACCTGTCATCGCCACTATTGGTAGAAGTTGACTGGGAAGGGAGAAGGTGTCCTGCCTCCGCCTAGACTCTGCATCACCTCTGCCCAATGAGTGTGGGATGGATCCCATAGACTGTGAGGAGGGACCTCAAATCTAGGGCTGAGGCTCAACACCCTCTCAAAGAAGAAAGTACTTATAATGATGGCGTATACAAAGTTCTTTATCCTACTCGGCTTGTAGGCAGTCAATTGTTGTTTCATGGTGCTCAACAATGTTATGCTCCAGTCATATAAAATAGGTCTCATGCACTCTATTGAGTAGAACATGAGATGCCATGAAACCTGATGAAGTGATGTCAAACCTGCTATCCTGGACAATACCAAAACTATCAACTTGAGACTAAGACTCTATATAGCATTCACTGGAACTTAACTTAACATCTTCTCTGTGTCAGGAATGCGATAAACAATTATGTAATCCTCAAGAATGAGTCCTCCACCCACTCCACGAGCTCATAAGTTCACTACCTCACCTCGAAGGAATAGTCTTGTGATGAAGTAGATGTCCTCTACATCTAGTCTCAATGGAATACCATCTAGTATAAGGCCTTTGCGTCTAGATCCCAATAATCTATGAACATCTAGACGAGTCTTAGTTGGGCCCTCAAATCCCCAAGTTTCCAAAACATGTACAAACCACACCTTATTAAGGTTTGTTGAGAATTTATGTCACCAAGGACTGCCCTATTAACCTCTTCGTGCTCACATTCTTTCCATTCCAAAACCATCCTGCTAAGAAAAAACCATTTTTTGTGAGATTTCACCATAGAATTTGACATACCTGGCCCTATACGAGATTGTTCTTTATAACAATGGCGTATGTACGCGGGTAGGCTTTGATTTTCTCACGTACATCAATCCCTATACACGACCCGATGAACTATGACCCGCATGGGATGGTATCCTCAAGTTTGGTTGCTCAATGGGTAAAAATCCACCACCAAAACTAAAAATTAATGCACAGAATAGTTGGAGAATGAGATTATGAATTACCTTGTCCTGACAGCTCTAGATTCTGTGGCCCGTAGCTACTGGGATCATCGTTTGAAATTTCGAAGTCTAAGTTGCTCTAAGTGCACTATTTTGGGTAAAAAACAAATGGTATGGTAAAAATGTCATTTTTTTACTATTTATCGATCTTTTTAAATCTTTACCGACTTAGCCTATAGTTTGGACTTCTTATTAACCATTTTTTGTTGTTTGGGATAATTTTGTTGTGTAGGAACCTCTTATGTTGCACTTTCACTGATACTTTTCACTCGTTCATGCCTATGGCAAGTATATTACTAAACCAGCATATAGGATAGGATATATTTTCTACATGCATCCTGTGCTATCCTATGATCATATCACCTTAACCATAGGAACGAACCCACCTTGTGATGCTAGGGAACCCTCATACTGCTACTAGAAGTGGCTTCACATAAGTGGTAGGTCCCTCCTTATCATGGGTTCCCTATTTAGATCATGTTTTTCCATTTGGTGCCCATGCTGAGCATCCTGCTTTAGGTCTGCGAGTCCCTTGTAGTCCTGCCATGTCTTTGAGTAAAGACCTTCATGTTCTTTCTTGAACTATATGCTAGCCATATCCTATTGGGACTCCCTTTTTGTATCAAGTTGTAACTGCATTTGCATATGTTCGCTTGCCATATTGAGCTTTATTTCGACTCCCTGATTAAGTTTATAAGCCATATAGCCCGATCTTGTCTCAATCCTAGCCAAGCAGAGCCTCCCATATATATTTTGCAGTTTGATTATCCCTTACCCAGAGGAGACATCCCCTCAAGTGTACTTATCTTGCATATTATTCCTTGCATTTAGCATAGGTATGTTCCACTACTTGGAACTAGTTTGCTTACCCGCAACACTCGTTTCCTCCTTAATGTACTATAAGCAATTGTATTCTCTTTTAATCTTTTCAAATATGAAAAAGACCAAAAAATCATAAAACATAAAAAGTCAGATGGGAAATGATATTACTATTGGTAGTCATTGTGTCGTTTCTCCTTCAATAGAGCTTAGTACATTCATCCATTAGTTGGGTTACTAGTATAACTTTAGGAGCTGTACTCATTATTCTGAGTTTCCTCCACCGACCAGTTATGCTTTCAATCCCTATGAAGCCTCTGTTGATGCCCCCTATGTCACAGAGTTGTACCGGTATGAATGATGGGCCTATGATGCCTATGAGTATTTATCTTCCTTATGCTCTTATTTGAAGGAAGTTTTAGACCGAGTCGGCCATTACTCAGTTATCTTGTCTCTTCATTTTGACCATTCTCAATATAGTTGTTACTGGTTCATGCACATCTTGTTCGTGTTCTTTCAAATGATCCAGTGTTGTTGTGTAGCTCGTGTTGGTTGATGGGGGATGCCTTAATTCCCTCCTACCACCAGGTTCCATTCCATCAACTTCAGAACATCTATTCTGGAATAGGGATCTAGAGTCAATTGAGTGCCTTGAGACTTGCAGTCATCAGTGGAAGGTTCTCTCACCATCGACCGATTTGAGAATACATCAATGTCCCCTAATCGATGGATTCTCTCAAGTGTTTGAGCTCAACACCTCTATTCGCACTTGTTTGTTTGCACTATGTACCTTGATTCCCATTGTCATTATTAGTGGGACATCTAGCGTCTGTTAACGATACACATCAATGACCGGTAATCAAACGATGGTCCATCATGTTCGAATGCGACACCTTTATTCACGTGATGGGACATGTATTACTGATGATTTGTGTCGAAGACCTTCGAGCTTGGTGGCATCCCATATATGCTACCTCCTTGATTGTGCCAGTATTTATGATATTTCAGCTCTCATGACCAGATTCCAGTGTACCATTTGATGTCTTCATTCAATTGGGAGACCTTACATCACTGTATATTGTATGTGGCGATGGCCAATTATTCCATATGGCTATTATGCCTATTCATGACCATTGTACTCTCATGTATCTGAGACTTCTATGTCTTTGTAGCCATATATAGGGATATATCATTGTATTGCATTGATGAGTGGCTAGTTTTTTCCACCTAGGCCATCATTACTCCACTTTTGGGAATATTATAATGTATTCCGACCATCGTGTACCCCTATGATCTCACACATTAGGAGGCATCTGTTATAGCGTGATTTTCCACACCTGATACATCATGCTTTGATGGCCTATCCTTGTCCCTATGTAGACTCCCTTTTAACCCTGTTTTGCTCACTATGACTTTGATGCTCTAGTAGAACCCCTTAAAAGACACTTATATATATATATATATATANTATTTGAAGTTGCCCCCCACTAAGTACTGAAGGAATTATCCATTGGCCTTCCATATGCAAGGAAACTCTCCACTTCGACCCTTCACCTCCTATTGAAGGGCTATATATTACGCTACTATGAAGCATTAGAGAGGAGAAGAACTTTGAGAGAAAACACACTATAGTGGAATTGTGCCCCATGCTTGTGTACTTGAGTCTGCATCCATTTTTTCTTGAAGCAACCATTAGTATTATTTCCCAGGATTTCCTTGATCTTTGTGAGCTTTCCTTTGTGTGGAGGATTGAAGTGGTGGAGGCCCAGGTGGAGGGACTCAGTTTCTCGATTTCGACGAGGTGTCGACATAGTTTGTCATCTTTATCTATGTTCATATTAATAGAAATATCCATCTCTCGTCCATTGCATGTGTAATTATAAATATTTTATATTAATGGATGTAATCACTTTGATTATGTATTGGAATATATCATGCTAGATTATAATCTAACGCTTTACATATACCATGCTTGTATATCTTGTTGTTGTTGAGGGAAATGTGTAGGTACAAGCTTGATTGAAATCTCAATGGGGATCTACATCAAACGTCTAGAATAAGGTACACCCCTTGGTCCTTTAGTGTTAGTTTCTCTTGTATGTTTAGCATGATTGGAAATGCGTTTATTGATGGTGTCATCCTGTCTATTGTGGTACACCCCAATCCATTGGATATTTTCTCCGTAACAATTGACACTACAATGGTGGTGAAAAGAAAGCTGCCCACCAAATCCTTTGATGGATTCATTGTCATAACCCGCGGGAATCATTCCATGGACTGCACAAACTGGATTCCCAAGCTGGAAGTGACCATTGGGGACTATACAGTTACTGGCACTTTCTATGTGGCGAATGTGGCTGAAACCAATGTAGTGTTGGGATTCTAATGGTTATTTTCTATTGGTGAACATTAGGTGAACTACAAAGTTCTAGTAATGAAGTTTAAAGGTTATGATGGGAAAAACGTTGTTTTGACAGGTATGAACACTTACCCAAAGTAGTTGGTCTCTTTCCACAACATGAGATATATCTTAAACATGAAGGCATAGAGTGGGATGTTGAATGTTTCATTGCTTCCCAAGGATCAATCATAGAAATTTTTCAACATCCTGAGGACATCAAGATCCTGGTAAAAAAGTATGAGATTTTTTATTGGATCTTCCTCCAGGGAGGCCACCTAATAGAGGATTTGAGCATGTGATAAAATTGGAGGTAGGGACATTTCCTATCATGATTCGACCTTACAAGCATCCCAAAAGGATGAAAGATTAAATTCAAAGGATCATTAAGGAGTTGTTGGAATTGGGGTTGATTAGACCTTAGTACTAGTCCTTTTGTTTCATCAGTGGTGTTGGTGAAGAAGAAAGATGGAACTTTGAGGATGTGCATAGACTATAGAGATCTGAACAAAAGAACCATTAAGAACCAGTACCCCATCCCAAGGATTTGCGAGTTAATGGATGAGCTACATCGGGCCAATTTTTTCTCTAATACTAACCTCCATTCTAGATATCATCAAATGCGAATGAGAGAAGAAGACATAAAGAAAACAACCTTTCAATGTCATTATGGCCATTTTGAATTCCTAGAAATGCCCTTTGGCTTGACTAATGCACCTGCAACATTACAGTATTGCATGAACATGCTATTTAGGGAGCAACTCTGTAAGTATGTGTTGGTGTTTTTTGATGATATTTTAGTATATATTAAAAATTGGAAAGAACATCTACAACATTTGGAAGTTGTACTAACTGTTATTACAGATCAGTCCTTGTATGCAAAGCTATTGAAATGTGAGTTTGGAATGACTGAGTTGATGTATCTTATCCATGTGATTGGGAGAGAGGGGGTGAAGCTACACATGGAAAAGATCCAATCCATCACTAATTGGCCAAGCCCCAAGAATGTCACAGAATTAAGAGGATTATTTGGAATCTGCACTTGCTACTGAAAGTTTGTCAAGGGATTTTATCAACTAGAAGCACCTTTAACCGAGCTCACCAAAAAAGAATCTTTATGTTGGTTAGAGGAAGTTGAAAAGGTTTTTGAGAATATGAACAAAGTCATGAGAAGTTGAGTGTGATGCCTCTGGGAAATGTATTGGAGCAGTACTAATGGAAAATAGGAACCCAATTTCATTTGAGAGAAAAAAGTTGCAGCCCCATGAAAGACATTATTCCATATATGACAAAGAGATGATGAACATAATGCATCCCTTTTCCAAATTCCGACAGTTTCCGGTGGGAAACAAATTTGTGGTCAAAATTAATCACAACAACTTGAGACATTTCTTGACCCAAAAAGAGCTTAATGACAAGAAACAGAAATGGGTAAGTAAAGTTCAAGCTTATGATTTCCATATAGAATACAAGAAGGGAAAGATGAATGTAGTAGCAGATGCTCTGTCAAGAAAACCAGCAATTGCTACTATGGAGGTCCCTGAGGGCTAGAAAGAGAAACTATTTTTAGAATACTCCAAAAATCATTTTGCTTGTGAACTTGTTTATGGAGAAATTTGAGATGATATGTACAAAATAGTAGATGGGATCATCTACTATAAGGATAGTATCTACTTAGTACCCGGATAAGAATTAAGAAAGCATATTTTGGAAGCTTCCCATGACTCACCACTAGCTTAGCATCCTGGTTTTCTGAAAGATTACCGAAAGATCAAGGAGAGTTTTTTCTAGAAAGGATCCAACAATGATGTATTGAAATATGTGAGAGAATATAACATATTCCAACATATTAAAGTAGAGCACACACATCCAGCTGGTCTACTTTAGCCATTGCTTATCCCATTTCAAAAATGGGAAAGAATTTCAATGGACTTTATCACTAGGTTACCTATGGTGCAAGGTAAGGATTGCATATATGTTGTGGTTGACAGGTTGACCAAGTTTGCACACTTCTTTGCTATTCCTTCTACCAACTTGGCAACCCAAATTTTTGAGCTTTTATTTAAAGAAATATTCAAATTACATGGCTTTCCAAAAATAATAATCAATGACATAGATAGTAGGTTTACCAGTTCTTTTTGGCAAGAGTTGTTTAAACTGGCAGGGACACAATTAAATCTCGACACAAGTTATCATCCCCAAAATGGTCCAAACTGAGAGGGTCAATCAATGGTTGGAGTGCTATCTCATAAATTATGTGACAGGACAACAAAATACATCTATAATATGGTTGCATCTGGGGGAATTCTATTATAATACTACTTATTATATGTCGATAGGCATGTCTCCATTCCAGGAACTGTATGGATATGAATCCCCCACTTATGTGGATCAATTTTTTGGAGAGAGTAGAGCACCAAAAGCCAAGGAATGGATTCAAGAAATCCAATACATCCTTAAGGCACTCAAGAACAACTTGTAGACTACTCAAAACCAACAGAAAATGTACACAGATAGGAATAGAACTGATTTTTTTTTCAAGGAAAGGACTGAGTATAATTTAGATTTTAGCCTTATAGACAATCAACTCTGAAGGTTAACAGGGTTGAAAAATTAAAACCTAGGTTCTATGGTCCTTAAAGAATAATATAGAAAGTTGGTGAAGTTTCTCATGAATTAGAATTTCCTGAGAATAGTAAGGTGCATAATGTTTTCCATGTGTCATGTTTGGAAAAGGCAACTGGGCAATATGTAACAGTTTCAACAGAACTTCCACCTTTGAATGATGAAGGGTAGTTAATTTTGGTGCCAGATAAAATATTATAGATCAGAGAAAAGAAACTCAGAAACCAAACCATTAAGGATTATTTAATCTTGTGTAAAGGGCTAACCAGTGAGGATGCCACATTCGAAAATGAACAGGTGTTGCAACACCTTGAAGTGCAGTTGCTTGAGGACAAGAAAATTCTGGGAGGGGAGGACTGTAATTTCCTTCCCAAGTGACCATGGTGATTTATGTTATAAACCCCTAGTGGTTCTATCATAGGAGGGGTATTTTCTAAATAAATAAACATTAATGTGCAACTAGACTAGATGCAATTTCTAATTTTATTAATTATTATGATATTTTAATGAATTTTATGATTAAGTCATGCCTAGGTGACGAGGAGGGCGCATGGGTCCAAGTGGACCATGAGTTGGCATTTAGAAATGGAAGCACTCAATAAAATAATGAAAATTCCAAAAGAACTCCCACCAAAACGATGGACCCTTCCAATTTAGTCAGAAGAGAAAATCTAGGACAAAGGAGGAAACTACAGAAAAAGTTATCAGGGTTTAAAAACATGAAACTTTTGGAGATGCAGTTTCTAAAATAGAAAAGAGGAAAGTTAGTAAAAGGTAGGAGGGCATGGTTTCTAAAGGAGTAAAGGAAATCCAGTGACAAAAGCACTAGGGAATAGTTTCCAAAAAGGTTGAAAAGCTAGGTCAAGGCAAAATCAAGCAAGTTGACAAGTTTATGCTTTCATCCATGAGGGTGCATTGTTCAAGGTGGCTTGGGGATGAAACCAACTCACATATATAGGAAGGACAATGCACCCCTCTTCCAACTTTTAATCATTTGTGTTTTGGAGTTTGAGAGTTGCTCTCAGTGGTTGAGTGATGTGCCTCAACTGGAGATTTGGGTGGTGTGCCCCTTGGCCATTGAATCTTGTGTGTTTTGGTATCTCATGTCAGTGCAACCATTGAAGAAGATTTGTTGCAGGTATTAATGTCTCCTTCAACCAATTATTAGATCATTCAGAAGAGCTTGGAGGCAGGGATGATTTTAAGAACCCCCCTTAGATTTATATGTATAAAAAATGGGTGTATCTCCCTAATATATAGGAAATATTGAAGGCGATTTTATCAATAATATAATATGTATATATAAATGCTTTGGAGAATATTTCATTTTATTATATAATGTTGTAAAATCTCGACGAATATTTCACCAAATTATAAGATATTGAAAATCTTGGCGAAGATTTCACTGCATTATAAAAAATTGTAAAAAGTGGTGAATCTTTCATTGATTTATAAAATATTGTAACAAATTGGTGAATTTTTTGCCAAAAAGATTCGCCATCTCTTTGATTCCTAAGAAATCACAACTCATTGTGCTTTCACTTTTTCTTCTAATAGGTTTCTCTTCATATTATTTCAATTATTTCTAACACTAATTCTCATACAATCACCCAAATCAACTGATGCTAAATTGAACAACCTAATTGTTGAAACTTTTATGTAACTTCTTTCTCACTAAATCATCTTAATTCTAACTACTAATTCAATGTTCAAGAAGAATTACTACTAATTCAATCTTCAAGAATAAATCAGTCCTTGTGAAAAAATGAAATCAATCTAGCAAGAATGGAAATATAGAATTGTTCATAAAGACAAAGCATATATATTATTTTGGTAAGATGTTAAATCCTATATTAATTTTGCAAGAATTTAAATCCAATGACCACTCGTGGAAGAATGAAATTATGTTCTATGTTGTTGACACAACATCCAATCTCCAGAATTCTCAATTCTAGTCGACCATGAACTACAACCTCAAATTCATCTAGGTTTTTTTCAAAAATAATTAATCATAATGAATTCAACCTGTGATATCAATTCAATAAGAAATTAAATCTTCTTAGCACTTCTAATTATCAAGAAATCGCTTGCATACCCCAAGAGAGATCCAAACGCAAAGTAATCTATTGTTTCAACAATGCAAGATTCACACACTGTAATTAACTAATTGTTTCAACGATGTATTAATGCTACAGATGAGTCATCGATCCAGCAACACACTACTTGCATAATCCACATACATGCATTGTATCAACAAATTGTCAAACCAAAAGAATTAAAAAATTCTATAACTATTCAAACTGGGTGAGTTCAGTGACAAGGTGGGCCCTTGCCTCATTATAGATCCGCATTTAAAAAAAGAATGCTAAAGATGGTGGTCCCTTTCCTACTGTTTCAACAAAGTATTTAATGCTACAGAAAGGTCTTTTCTCTTCCCACATTGGAAAGGCATTTCCTTAATATTAAGCTAGAGAAATGATTGGTTGCTGCACTTTTGATGGCTTCTCTATGAAAGTTTTTAATATTTCTATGACCTACTTTAAGCCAAGCCATTCTTAATGTCAGCCTTCATTCTTCTTTCTCCTTGTGAAAAATCCACTCCTAGTCCATTAAAGCTAGTTGTTTCTATATAAGAAAAGAGTTTGATATTCCTTATCTCAATTTAGACTTTTTCTTTTATTTTTGTTTAACCTTTTACCCTCTTCAAAATTTGGTTTACGATGCTC
Source organism: Pseudotsuga menziesii (assembly GCA_001517045.1). Lineage (NCBI taxonomy): Eukaryota > Viridiplantae > Streptophyta > Pinopsida > Pinales > Pinaceae > Pseudotsuga > Pseudotsuga menziesii. The sequence continues at coordinate 19,190 of LPNX010694330.1, forward strand.
CTCACTAGCCAAATATCAAGAAATGTTATTTTATGTTTGAAATGTAACTTAACTAATGGACACAACTTGGAAATCTAAAAAAAAAAAGTTTCAATAAATTAAAATGTCATAGGAAAAATTTCCAAGCATTTCCAAGAAATTTCTACGGTATTTCCACTTTGTAAAAGTGTCCTTGTATGTTTTAAGGAAATGTAGGGGTTGTGTTTCTAGTAACATAGCTTTCCATTACTCTGGGAACCATGAAAAGTTCATATTTATTAAACATATTGTTTATGTTTTTAAACATAATATGCATATATGATAATATTTGTCATTTGTTGCAATTTATTTCCGAAAATCCATTAGTTCATTTGGAAGATAATCACTGACATATCCTCATTGAAATAAAATCACATGTGAGAATATTAGCTAAGAGCGACGATATAAGAGGTTTTAAAAGAAAGAGGTCTCTTCTCTGACACTAACTCTATAGGATGTATGAAGGAAAATGAGAACTCTCACATTTTCATTGTTCATTAAAATGCTTACTTTATTTTAGCATCCACATGGGAATCAAGATCACCAATGATGTTGTTAGAGGTGTAAAAAGTACTCAAGAGTGAACTTATTCCTTACACTTTTGGATGGGCCTTCTTCAATTACTTTAGCTATGGAAAGAAAATGAAGGGGCATCTATTTTCAACCATACCACTCAATGATCCTAGATGTGATGCAAATATAGCTTGAAATCGTTAATTGTGGATAATTTTGCTTGACCATTACAAATGTTGAATTTCTAACATGTGCATTAGACTTACATCCTTCAAAACTCTCTAACCCAAAACAACACCTCATACTTTACTAGGATGTTTTTTAGGAGACAACAAAATATTTTGTTCCCTTGGCCGAGGTTGGCCAATCTACCTCTCTTCTTGTATAAAAGTAGGAACTAGAAACCTAAGAAAGATGAGATTTCTTACCTTTATAATTTGCTATAGCATTGGTAGAATAACCTCCACCAACCACTTCCATGTTTTCCCCCATGGGATCTCCCACAACCATGTCTCCATTAGGCCAATCAATTCCCCTCATATTACAATTTACTCCTTATGCCAAGGATTGATTTGAACCTGGGTGCAACTAAATGGTAACAAGAACATGGTCTTCACCCTTTGCACCCTTTTTCTTAATCCTTATGTGTCCATCCATTTTGATGTTTCCAACCTTAGAAAATTCATGACCAAAATACTTTCACGTCATATACTTTCTAAAACACAATTGAAATTCTTAAAAAATGTGTCCATATATATGACATGAGATGCACCAAAATGGCACAATTGAATAGCCCAAGACATGGGTATAGCTCTTATCACCATAAAGTATATAATATGATCTCAAATATCCCTCTCCTTATATCAATATCAACTATAACATGGACTATCATCCTTATGCACTCTTGCTTGAAGGATTTATCAACCATTATTATCTTTCCAGTTTGTTACCAATTGAATATATACCCTTCGTTGACCATAAATACATAGAGAGGTTTTAAAGTTTGACCGATATCATCAGGATTGTGATCACCTCATCCTTGGCATCAAAATATAGGTGCTATGGTTTGAGATTTAGGTAACCTTGACCCTAAAACCAACAGCCTTTGATAATCTTGTGGGTGTCTTCCTTTGACTGAAAGATGAAAACAATATAACCACAAAAAAGTACATGGATGATGGGTTTGTAAGCTAGCATAGAGAACCATATATTATGGACCTATTCCTTAAGGTGATGCCAAAGGAACTTCTCTACAATGGTCTTACCTGAAAAATAAAAAGGGCCTAATTAACCTCAATATCCTTCCTCACCACAATACTAACCTTGTATTTTCTCCTCCTAAGCATCTTCCTAGTTTTTTTTAGGTGGCATTGTTTCTATAGCCTTTTACACACCTACACCTCGTCTTCTCAGAGTTTCAAAATCCATTTTCTACCAAACAAATGCTAGCTTCATAACCCCAATCCTTCATAGTCTCTTAATCATTCTTATCAAAATTATTGTCTATAAAGTTATGATTATGTAAGTTATATGTCTCATCCCCTTTCCTCTAAAAAAGTATTGGAAACTTAACAAACATTGAATATCACATGGAATTTATGGATCGAAATCCCAATCAATTAGCTCTAACATTGAGTGAAGGAAAATACCTCTTTTCCACCTCAGTATACGATTTTCCATAACTAAGGTCAATTTGATAAGATAACCTTGCCACCTTGGAATGACGATTAACTTAACTTATAGAGTTTTTACAATGATCCTCATGTGAGCTTGATAGCTCATTAAATCTATTAAATGAAAATCGCCCAAGCCCCATTGACACTATATGTTTGGAATCAATCAATTGTGATGAAAATTCAAGTACCAAAAGCCTCTCATTGGAGCCTAAACCAAAATGCTCAAAAACATTTATGCTCTCTATTGAGTCATCAGAATAATCCACTAATCGAACATTGTGATCTTCATTGGTTAGGGTTTCCATTGTTAAAACCCTATTTTCATCCTTCAAACCCTTTCATCATTCCCGAACTCAATTTGAACATCATCCATATCATTTACTTATGAACATACAATTTTCACATTAAATATATTTATATTGTCTACTACTTAATCTTCATAAGTATTCTTTAATATAATACATGCTTGTTTAAATGATTTTGCGACATAAAACCTTGAAAATATTGGTTCATCAAATGCACTATTTCTGAGAGAAAGTGCTTCATTATATTTCTATATAATTTCTTTTAAGGATCGCTTTCCATTATTATCCAATACTTTTTATTATTATTCTTGATTAGAAGGAAAACCATAGCTTCTAGTCAAAAGATTCTATAAACCTTTAGTGATAAATATGTGTTGCATTGTTTTACTCCAATAGAAATAATGTATCCCAATAGGTTTAGAAAACAAAATATTGTTCATCTAAATTCTAAAATGAGAAAGAAAGAAATGCATTATTAAAAATCACTACAACTTATTCCACTCTAAATTGGCAAAAAAACACCTATCCTCAAAACAAGACTTAAGCCCACACATACATGCATAATAAACACATAAATTTTAATCTCTCAAAACATAATTTTAACCTAAAAATGTGTAACCATTCAACAAACATTTTTGGTACTAATATAAGCCTATATTAAACCCTTATGAAAAACTCTATTTTTCACCCAATTACAACCTTTTTAATTTATCAATATTCAAAATTCTTCAATATCTCACTTTATATATATATATATATATATATATATATAATCACACACTAAATATATTTTTTTAAATAATAATCAATCATATATATTTTAATGAAAACCACTACAAATAATAACCACACATTGTATCACAATATATATTTTTAATTGATAACCAATCTTATATATTTTAATGATAACCACTACAAACAAATAAACTGCACTTGGATAAATGGAGTGGATTGAAACTCTCTTGCATGCAATTTAATTGACATAAAAGTCCATACTATAATTTGCAAAGTTGTTCATATAGCCCAAACACTATGAAATTCATCATTGCATTGCTATTATATCAATTCAAGAGTTAGTTGCATATAATACTCAAAATAGTAAGTGTTATTAATGAAACTTGTGTGCAAAATTGGCTTGGCTTAGCCAGTTGTAAGCTCCTTCATCCATCCAGTTTTTATTGTTGTTTTTTTTTTCTTAAAATTGTTTGTTTTGTGCAAATATATTTAATATTTTTGTGTATATTTATTAAATATATTAAAAAAACTAAATTGGAAAATTTAAGGATGCCATAAACTAATAAAAATGCTAATTCTTTACCATAAAATTGTACTGCATACGGTAAAATAGTTTTTGTTTTGTCTATATATACTAAATTTTAAGAAAAAAACAAAGTTGAAAAATTTAAAGGTTCCTTAAACTAATAAAAAATCCATTGTAGTTTTTATGGCAGTTCTTTATCATAAAATTGTACTGCATAACATAATGAAATAATGTAATAAATTAATAAAAAAACCATTGTCCATCCATTTTTCATGGCAGTTATTTGTCATAAAATTATATTACATAACATAGTGTAGTAGTTTTTGTACTAACTTGAAAAATTAAAGAATTGCATAAACTAATAAACCATCGTAGATCCAAATCATAGGCTGTATCAAGCACCGAGAGTGATCAAATCTCTAGAGGTGCAAACCTCTTCTTATGTATTGCACTCAAGGAGCTATCAGCTTTGGTGTGTCCTATATATAGCCATTGTTTTGATTCAAATAAAAAGACACATCTTTTTATTTAAGGTGGACATATAATATTTTTATTATTTTTTATTTTGTTAGGAACCAACATTACAACATCTCCCACATACATGGTTTTAAAACTATGTGCAAGACCCTCTTAAAACCACGGGTTCTTGCACATGGTCTTAAAACCATTTGCAAGGCCCTCCTAAACCATGTACATTAAAACCATGAGTTTTATAGGAGGCATTGCACATGGTTTTAAAACTATTTGCAAGACCCTCCTACACCATGTACAATAAAACCATAGGTTGTTTAGGAGGCATTGCACATGGTTTGTAGGTCAACATTTTTTTACGCATAATTCAATTTTATATTTTTTATTGTTTTTTTTAGGTATGAACATTACAACATTTCCCCCTTATTAGGAGCTTGTTTTTGTAGCCGAAGTTATTTTGACAGATAATTAATTTTTTATTTTTTAATGGCCAACAAAATATATTTATTACTTCTTACCTTTTAGAATTAAAAAGTAATGTTATGTAACGTTATAAGATCTCCCCCATACTCGGCTGTAGAGCGCCTCTCAAAACAAAAAACCATTTTCCTTCCAATTTTCAGGATAGTTCTTTATTGTAAAATTGTAAGGCATAATACCTTGAAGTAGTTTTTGTTTTGTGCATATATATACTAAATATATTTGAAAAAAATCCATTCTTCATCCAAGTTTTATTCCAGAACACCATGAAGTAGTTTTTGTTTCATGCATATATACTGTTTCTTTTAAAAATAAGATGCAAATTTTAAGGGTTGCATAAACTAATAAAAAAAGTCATTGTCCATCTAGTTTTAGTGGCACTTTCTTTACCCTAAAATTTTACCACATAGAATAACACGGTCAAGTAGTTTTTATGTTGTGCATATATAGTAAATATATTTAAAAAATAAACTAAGTACTAAGTTTTAGATGGAACTTGTACTGCATAGCAGTACACATCATACCAGGGTGAAGTAGTTTTCGTTTTGTGGGTATATATTAAAAATATATTTAAAAAAAAACTAAGTTTTCAATGACATCGTAGAAATATTACATGGCATTGCCGGAGAGAAAGAAGTTCACAAATTGATGGAAGCCCATGGATTTTATTATGTTGGATTAAAACTTATAATTTTTTAATATGTATATATTATTAAAATTAATAAACATGTGTGGATTCCTTTTTAATATTATAATAAGAAATGTGTTGTGAATTACAAAAAAAATGGTAAACAAAGAATGGGCTTGCTACTCGGGCAATCAAAGAATGAAAAAAAAACCCAAATCAAATCAAATGTGACTTGATACAAATCTCATAGCCTTCTATTCAACTTACCACAATTTATTTAACAGTGGGATGCAAAAGCATGGATAATTCAGATTTCAATTAAAAAATTAGATAATTAATCCCAACAACACAAGATAAGGGGATAAAATTAAGTGAACAAAAGATTCAAAAGTCGACCAAATTAGCCATTTAACAACTAGCCATTGAAATTGAAAAACGTCTAACCTATTTTCCACGAGAAGATGCCATTTTGTCAATAGAATTAACTACCTCAAAGCCATCACTAGATCTGTATGGAACATGAAAATAAGTAGAGTTTTAATATTTATGTTATTACTGTCTCTTGCATAACTAGTAATATGTAACTATAACCTAAGACAATTTAGTACTGTAGAAAAAAAAGTGCCATAAACAACAAGTAGATTTTACTTTACCACTGGGTGAAGACCGATTTGTGAATAGAAAGAAAAAATATGATACATTTGGGATGATGAATATTATCTTTCATCTAAAAAGATCATTTGGCCCATCTAATGAATACATGTAAAAGTTATAAAAATTTATAGAAAATTGAGGGGGAGGGTTTGGCACGAATAAAGGTAAAAATAAGTCATAAAAAATTATAGAAAATTCTGGGGGTTTTGGCCCGAAGAAAGATAAAAATTTGGGTCAAAGGTAAAAATATGGAAGGATAAATAAGTGTTGGGAGTTTCCAGTGCTAAAAATAGGGGGAAGGAAGGATTAAATATGAATTTTACAAGAAATCAAGGGCAAATGGGAGGATTTTAGGTAAATTTGGGAGAAAGAAATGTCACATGCCTCAATTTGCAAAACATTTTATGTTTTAAGAAACATTATGTTATATTTTATTTTAAAGTTTGTAATTAATGACCAAGTGGGGTCAAGGATAATTGAATGTAATTGTTGAATATTTTATTAATAAATAAATGAAAGATGAGACAACAGCTTAGCGAAGCTGTTAAATATGTGTTTTACTGGTCACTTGATGGAGAAGGCTGGGTTGAGAGTAGATTGAAACTTGGTAGCATTCTCAAACTACTTCTAGTTGTTGTTGCGGGTGGCAACTTCCCTATTTTTGTGGTCATGTTCCCCAAGAAATTGGAACAAGAGTAGATGGCTCATTAAGTGAAAACTGACACAAAAGACCTAGGCATGCTAATAAAACTTCCCATTGAAGACAGCAAAGGCTGCTGCTGAAGACCTGAACTAGTGCAACTATTCTAAGTTGAGTTCATACTCTGACTTACTGCTAAACACTCAATGGAGTTGCAGACGATTACTAGACTACATCTCTCACCCAGTACTTCTACCAGGTCGAACATGAGACAAGCTCGAGGGTCCTGAGAATTGCAGTTCAACTTTTCTTCAGGAGTTAGTTAGGAGGAACAGGTTCCTTAAGCTATTGTCACCTCATCTACTTTTTCCAGGTTATATTTGATTTATTTAGCTATCTAATTGCTTATTGTTATCTGAAAAGTTGAGTTAAGTAATGGAATGTTATGCTGATGTTCTGTTGCTGCTAGGGTTAGTTAGGAAGGAATATTTTTACAGTGAAAGTATAGTTAAGTTCTGAACGAGGTAGATTAGGATAAATGATTAGAGGAATTTCTAGATTTACTGATAGATAAAAATTACCTAACATTATTTTTCCACACCTTTTAGAAAAGGTAGTACTCTAGTACAGTAGGTTAGTTTAATTTCATATAAATAATTGAATGAAGTATGCATGAATGTAAATTACCATCTTCTATAGGTTTATAGGTATGATTTGTATGTATGTTTCTTTTTTTTTTCTTTTTTTTCATTTAGCTAGAGTACTTGAATAAAATAAACAAAACTATTAGGAAGATCTAAAGGTATAAAATACTAGTCTGTGTAATGGTTACCCAGTAGATAAAATTATGTCTATTATTTTAATAATTAACAGATATTATATAAACATGAATTAACATAACTAAGATTAAGTTAAAGAAACAGTATACAAAGCTAAACATTTACCGAATAAATTCATCCAAGAAAAAATGAGAACTAGGGTAACCCAAAAATGAAATACTAATTATGTAATTATTTTAAGAAGGATTAGGGTTTATAAATAAACCTGTTTAGAAGAACTGTAAATATATATACAAACCAAATTTATGCATCCCTTTTTATTAGCATAAAAATTGTTCATTTTACTTCTGAAATAAAGTAAAACCTAATGATTCTATCTTATGTAACCATAAGCAACAATTGGATGACTATGAAATTACCAGCATTTACTCATGAGCAACAATAGTAAATAAAAACCTGTCATCATATCTTCACACTCGAGAATACAGTAAAGAATTAGGTTATTTAGTAAATTTCTTCTCCTCTATTTTATTCACTGCATAAATATGGTATTGACAGTAATAATTGAATTAAGATCTAAATACCCACTATTCAATCTATAGTTACAATTTTACACATAAGTAAAATAAACATTAATTCAATTTAACAATAACCTGTGATAGATTGAATTCACAAAGTTTAAACCAGAACGGTTTAACAGTACAAGCCTGCCTTAATATTTAAAAATCACATTAACAATACATATGTATTATCTAAAACATAAATTACAAAATAGTAAGTTTCAGGCTTATCCAAGCCTCAAGTAAAAGTTAAAAACCCTGAACTGAGTCATATCAGTGACGACCCTATGGATTTTTACAACACAGAGTAATGGCTTAAAATCCTGATTTAAAACAACGTAATTATAAACAAAATCTACGACTGAGAAGGAATTTTGTCTCGGCTATGGAAGCCCTAAGCCTCCATTTCTAAAACAGCCACTAGGGTTTCAATAAACTGAACCAAACATCAAGTATCGGCCCTTGGCCCTTTCAACTTTTACAACACAGTATATCACGAGCGAGTTAAAAACCAACAAATTACCCAACAAACTCCATCAACTAAAAATCAACACCATACACCACCATAGGAGAACCTCAACGAAATCGAGGCTTACCATAAGAGTCGCTTTGGTCGAGCCCCGTGGCTTCGGATGGGAGCCTGTGAAAAAGAAAGGACCACAATTATTTTAAAACCCTCTGTCTGTAGCAAAATAATAAACTTTAATAATGCAAAGTTGGATAAAAACTAAAGGATTCATACCTAGCTTTAATTCCTTGACATCGCTGTAAAAAAAAGACGGTTATTTCAAACCCTAGCCACCATTTTCAAAGACAACGAGCTTCACGAAGTATAATTAGAAGAAGAAACACAACACTTAGAGTTCCAGATTGAACTCCCCAAACCACGACAGAGCAGGATCAAATGCTACACCAAGAGTTAGGCAGTAAGAACAGTTAAACCGTAATCCAAAAAGGCTACACTACGACAACCCAAGAGCCATGCTCACTTCCACAGCTCACCAATGCACCAGGGAATGAATAAAAACACTTGTAGAGGTAATGTAACGATAGGAGCATCGTTGTTGGAGAGATAAGTAATGGCGAGGAGAGAGTTTCGTCCACAAAAACAAGAGATGGTATTCATTTACACCTCTACACACAGAAGAAGAAGGCATTTGGCAGAAAGATGGACGTAGTGGAGTGACAAACAGGCCGAGCGGCCATGAGCTCGCGGCCCTCCTCCAGAGCAAGGTAAAAAGTTTGGGTAAAGCGATATCTTAGGATTTAGAATAAATTTATATGGCAAAATCTCCTAGGTCAAAACCCTATCAATTGAACATCGACCACATAGCTCCAAATCTTATTTGGAATGATGGGTTTGGTAATATAGTTCGAAACTCCTTGTTGCAGCCTACACATATTAATGTAAAATTAATACCATATTATAATTTTGTCATGGTTTCGTTATCTTTGCTATGGTTTATGCTTGTTTTAACCATAGTAAATAACATGGGAGATAGTAGTTAAACTAGGTTTTAAATATAAGCTAAAACCCTTGAAATAGTATAAGAAAACTTATGCTATTCACAAAATAAACAATGCTGTGTAATCAGGTTTTAGGAAGATACAAATGAAGAAGGGAGTCAATTATATGTAAATACTTGTAACTATAGAAGATACTTTGCTAGGACTTTAGTCTAGGTATTAAACTATGGACATTGGTATATGATTTGATCAGTAATGCCCTTATGCGATGAGAAACTCATACAAGGGATAATAGGATAGATTTCTTTGAAGAATAATTCTTTTACCTTAAAATAAAAGGGTAATAACACTATAGTTTAAAGAGAAACATTTGGTATCAAGGCGTCTCAAATTTGGTAAGTATTAGAGTAGTTATAAACTATCCTATATACTAAGTACTAGTTTTCATGTATGGGTATTATTCAAAGTATTTTATGACTCCAATTGGATCATAGATCTTCTAGGTCACTCTAACACTTTACTTGTAGAAAGACATCTGTTTCAAAAGATACATCTACTAAAATTACATAAAACTTTTAAACTGAAAATAACAGGATGAAAGTTAAATGAACAAGTTCTATGATGGTCAACGTAACTGAGCTAATTCCAGTTTATTAAAATACTGTTAATTCTATCAATTATGATTATTTAAAATAATAAAGATCAACGATACCTCTTACTTTGCACAAGCTGTAAAACAAATAATTTAACTAGCAATTTATTCTATGCTAGTGGAGATGATAAACTCGATCTGGAAAACTGGTAACAACCTTTTTACCTGTAAAAGACCTGTAACAGAAGCATCACTTCACTGTATTAGTTATAAGCTAAGTAAGCCTCGATCTCAACTGAAGTTCTTTCCTACTTGTTATAAGACAATAAAACAAACTTAGTGCTAGAAGTTTAAACATATGTTTTATTCCTGTCATATGAAACCATAATTCAATTCCTTAACATGGAATTATGAAAACAAACTAGTAAGTATACAAAACTAGAGTCTTACAAAATAGTCAGTTCTAATTTAATACAGATTAAAGTAATAGTTAGCAGTTAATTATTTCTTAGGTAATGGTGACTGCAAACATTTTATGTTACATGAAAAATTTTAAATTTTTACGAATTTTGGGAGTATTACATGTGTTATAAGAGCACAAGGTTCAGACACTAGGCCTGAATATAGCTCGACTTGCATAGATAAACAATAGATTTTAAAACATGCATACTGATTATTACTTTTCTTTTGAAATATTATTTCTAGAGAAATTTTCTGAGTTAAACTGTAGGTATAGAAAAATTGGAGGAAAATGCAGACGAGGAGTCTTCGTTTACTGAACGAAGTAATTCTAAAAGAGAACCTATACAACAAGAAATAACTAATAACTCTTCTGAATTATTACAAACGGTTAAAGAACTAGGAACAAAGATGGAAACAGTAAAAAAAGAAAATGAGAGAATTCTGAGAGCTCATAAAGAGCTAAATCAGATTTTAATGGAAAATTTCAGAATGAAGAAAAAGATAAACGAACAGAATCTGAAGATATACCTTATCAACATAAAAATAAACAGTCTAAAAGCGAAAGTAGCTCATCTTTTGAGATTTATGGCGATCCACATAAGAAGAATTATCAATATAGTAGTGATAGTAGCGAAAATAATCATCAGAAAAGAAAGAGAAAATTTAAACCTTATGAAGAAATCTCGGGAGAATTTAAGAAAGTAAAACCACCAACCTTTAATGGTGAAACTAAGAAAGCAGAAGAGGCTGAATCATGGCTGTCTCGGATGAAGAAATATTTTCAAATTTATAATTATTCTAATCAGCTAAAAGCCAGAATGGCCATTTACAACTTCACCAGGAAGGCAAATATTTCGTGGCAGGACCTAAAACGAGTAAAAGGCATTAGAGAGAAGAACATTAACTGAAGTACGTTTAAGAAATATAGTAAGAAGAAATTCTTGTTAGAACAGTACTATGAAGAGCGAGCTAAGAAATTTTATGAATTAAAGTTGGGAACAATGAATATGAAAGAACTAAACAGTAAAATTTTAAGTCTGCTTCGATATGTACCTTACATTGTGGACGAGAAGCCTAAGGTACAACAATTTCTAAGCTGTTTACTCTTCCATATAAAAGATATAATTGAATCTGACAATCCAAAAACTTTAGAAGCAGCGATGAGAAAAGCGAATTTCTGTTATGAGCAGAATCGCAAAAATGAAAGTATGTCAAGCTAGAAGGCTAAAAGAACTAATAATTTTGAACGGAGGAAAAAAAGTTTCGTACCTAATCGTAATTTTAGGAATAATAACACACGAAATTTTCCTAAGAAAAATTTCCAAGGGAATAAAGATAATTCATAGTTAAACCCAAATGGTCAAAGAAATAAAGAACCTGTTAATAATCACAAAAATTACACCAAGGATATGAACGAAAGGAACCATTAAAATGTTGAGAATGTAATGGTCCTCATTATGCATCAGTTTGCCCCAACTAGAAGAACACTGTTAGCAGCATACATACGGTACAGGAGGAGATGACTGTTGGTGATCTAGCAAGGACAATGCCCAGGATCAATGCAGCATTGAAAAACAGGAAGGAAAACTATCAAACTTCCATGGTGGAAGTGGAAGGTACGCTGAACCAAACAAAGTTTAATTGATCCAAGGGCTAGCTTAAGTTACATTTCTCCTGATTTAGTAGAAAAATGTAAGTTATCAATAGAAATGTTTGCAAAGTCATGGTTAGTCCAGCTAGCTACTAGCGCAAAAAGAAAAGTGATTAGTTTTGTAAAGGAATGTACTGTAAACATGGATCAGTTTAAAACCTTTGTTAAGCTTAATGTACTACCTTTATATTCTTATGATATGTTAATTGGTATGGATTAGTTAGAACAACATAGGATAGTCCTGAATTGTTTTGATAAAACTTTTACTTGTGTAAATAACAATAGAGAAACAGTAAATGTAAGAGGAATTCTTAAGAAAACAACTATAAGACAGATACCTGCTTTGTAATTAAAGAAAGTTGTTCGAAAGGGTTGAAAATATTTTGCTGTAACAGTAATTAATGAAGAAAATACTAATAACGAAGATAAATTAAAATTGGAAGATATTTCGATCCTGAGGGGGTATTCGAATGTATTACCGGAAGAAATTCCGGGACTGCCTCCGAAGATGGAGTTAGAATTCACTATTGAGCTGGTACCTGGTGCAGCGGCCCAGCTCAAAAGCCCCTTATTGGATGAATATATTGGAATTAAATGAATTAAAATCACAATTAAAAGAGCTTATTGATAAGAATTATATCAGACCCAGTGTGTCTCCTTGGGGAGCACCTGTTATTTTTGTTAAAAAGAAGGAATGAACTCTACGATTATGTATAGATTACCGTCAACTTAATAAAATGATTATTAAAAATAGATATCCGTTGCCCCGCATAGATGATCTATTTGACCAGTTACATTGAGCGATTGTATTCTTAAAGATTGATTTACGATCTGGTTATCACCAAGTCCAAATCAAAGATGGAGACATCTTTAAAACAACTTTTAGGACCAGGTATGGTCACTATGAGTTTGTTGTTATGCCATTTGGGCTTACTAATTCCCCAACTTTCTTCATGTGTCTGATGGATAATGTAATGCACAAGTACCTTGATAAATTCATGGTCGTATTCATTGACGACATTTTAATTTATTCAAAGTCTGAAGAAGAACATGAAGAACACTTAAAAATTGTTTTACAAGAATTACGAGAACATTAGCTCGATTCAAAATTCAGTAAATGTGATTTCTTTAAGGATAAAATACAGTATCTGGGTCATGTAGTGACTAAAGAAGGGATCTCAGTGGATTCAAAAAAGATAAAGGCAATCAAGGAATGGCCAGTTCCAAAGGACGTAATCGACGTATGATCATTCAGGGAGATTACTAGCTATTATCGAAGATTTATCGAAGGGTTTTCAAGAATGGAAAATCCCATAACTTCTTTACAGAAAAAAGGGAAGAAATTCGAGTGGAGTCAAAAGTGTGAAGATAGTTTTAAAAAGTTAAAAACATTATTAACCACTGCACCAATCTTAAGAATTGTCGATCCTAATAAAGACTATATAGTATGTACTGACGCGTGCAATGACGGTTTAGGGGGGTTTTTAACTCAAGAAGGACACGTTATTGCATATGAGACTAGGAAGCTGAAGATTCATGAGAAAAACTATGCGACCTATGACTTAGAATTGGCTGCTGTCATACATGCCTTGAAGATGTGGCGCTATCATTTAATCGGAATAAAGTTTATATTAATGACAGATAACAAAGGGTTAAAATATTTGTTGAATCAACCTAACTTAAACGCAAGGCAAGCTAGGTGGCTAGCTTTTCTTGGCGAGTATGATTTTGAAATCCAACATATTAAGGGGAAAAAAAATAAGGTTGCTGATGCTTTAAGTAGGAATGCAAAAACTAAATTTTGTAGCAGCAATCAACACTTATAAAACAGATTTAGAAGAATAGCTAAAGAAAAGAGTTAGATTGGATGAAAATTATTAGAAATTACAAGTAAAGGTTAGAGAAAATTTAATTGAAAGTTTAATTACAGGTTATAGTTTAAACGAAAAAAAAGATTATTACTATATAAATATAGACTATATATACCTAATGTACCTAAGATTAAGTTGCTGATTTTAAATGAAATTCATAAGACTCCTTAATCAGGACATCATGATTATTACAAGACTATCACCATGTTCAGAAATGATTATTTTTTGGCCAAACATGAAAAATGAATTGACAGAATACATTGCTAAGTGCTTTGAATGTCAGGAAGTAAAGACTGAACACCAGCATCCAGTCGGGTTATTTGAGCCCTTACCTATTCCTAGCTGGAAGTGGGAGATAATCAAAATTGATTTTATTACAAGACTACGTAGAAATCAAAATTTGAATGACTCAATAATGGTAGTTGTTGATAAACTTAGTAAGACAACTCATTTTATACCTGTAAAAAATACTTACAAAGATGCTAATATTGCTCATATATTCCTAAAACAAAATTTTTCGTTTATATGGAATACCAAAAGTAATAAGTTCAAACAAAGACCCTAAGTTTACGGGCAATTTTTGGAAGTCTTTGTTTAAAAGATTGAATACTACATTAAATTTCAGTACCTCTTTCCATCCTCAAACAGATCGACAAACTGAAAGAGTGAATTAGGTATTGAAAGACCTGCTCAGAATGTATGTTAAAGAACAACCAAGTAAATGGGAAGATTAATTACACTTGGTAGGGTTTGGATACAACAACCACTACCAAGCTTCAGCAAGATATAGTCCTTTTGAAATTTTGTATGACAGAAAGTGAAATACCCCCATTTCATGGAGTAATTCAGTTGACAGGTTAGTATCAAGACCTAAACTATTAAAAGAGATGGAATTAATTGTAAAACAGGTGCAAGGTAACTTGAAAGTTGCGCAAGACTGACAGAAAATTCAAGCATATCTTAAATGAACTCAAATGAGTTCCAAGTTGGTGAACATGTCTTTACTAAGGTGAGGCCTAAAAAGAGTTCTCTGAGATTAGGAAGTTGTGCTAAGTTAGCAGCTCGATATTGCGGACCTTTTGAAATACTATCCAGGATATGACATGTAGCATATCAATTGGCTTTACCGCCAAATTTGAAGGTTCATAATGTCTTTCATATTTCTGTGTTAAAAAAATATGTACACGATGTTACTCATGTTATAAACTAGAATAATGTGCATGTAGAGCCTGAAGAAGATTTTCTGGTGGAACCAGATTGTATCCTCGAAAACAGAGAGATCTTGCTTTGGAATCGCACCATTGGTCAGGTGAAGGTGCAATGGAAGCACCTTAGTCCAGAAGAAGCCACCTGAGAATTTGAGAGTTATATGTGGGATGCATATCCAATTCTGTTCCAGGGTAATTCTGAGGACGAAGAATAAATAACATTGAAGACGATGTTATAGTTCAAGGGGGTGTGTATGTCACATGCCCCAACTTGTAAAACATTTTATGTTTTAAGAAACATTATGTTATATTTTATTTTAAAGTTTGTAATTAATGACTAAGTGGGGTCAAGGATAATTGAATGTAATTGTTGAATATTTTATTAATAAATAAATTAAAGATGAGACAACAGCTTAGGGACGCTGTTAAATGAGTGTTTTACTGGTCACTTGTTGCAGAAGGCTGGGTTGAGTGTAGATTAACACTTGGCAACATCCTCAAACTACGCCTAGCTATTGCAGGTGGCAACTTCCCTATTTTTGTGGTCATGTTCCTCAAGAAAGTGGAACAAGAGCAGGTGGCTCATTAAGTGAAAACTGACCCAAAAGACCTAGGCATGCTAATAAAACTTCCCATTGAAGACAACTGAGGCTGCTCATTTTGGATTGGTGAATTGAGACTTCTCATTCTAGATAGGTGAACATTCTGAGTGAATGAAGTGCACAAGAAAATTCGATGAAGGAGACTATCTGAAGTATGTTTTGAGTGGAAAAGTGTCGAATACCTAAACTAGTGAATCTATTCTAAGTTGAGTTCATACTGTTGCATGCAGAACTGACTTACTGCTGAACACTCAGTGGAGTTGCAGAGGATTACTAGACTACATCTCTCACCCAGTACTTCTACCAGGTGGACCAGGAAACAAGCTCGGAGGTCCTGAGAATTGCAGTCTATCTTTTCTCCAAGAGTTGATTGGGAGGAACAGGTTCTTTAAGTTGTTGTCAACTCATCTATTTTTTCCAGGTTCTATTTGATTTATTTAGCTATCTAATTGTTTATTGTTATCTGAAAAGTTGAGTTAAGTAATGAAATGTTATGCTGTTGTTTTGTTGCTGCTAGGGTTAGTTAGGAAAGAATATTTTTACAATGAAAAGATAGTTAAGTTCTGAACCAGGTAGATTAGGGTAGATGATTAGAGGAATTTCTAGATTTACTGATAAATAAAAATTACCTAACAGTATTTTTCCACACCTTTTAGAAAAGGTAGTACTCTAGTACATTAGGTTAGTTTAATTTCAGATAAAGAATCAAATGAAGTATGCATGAATGTAAATTACTATCTCTACATATTTATATGTATGATTTGTATGTATGCTTTTTTTTTTCATTTAGCAAGAGTACTTGAGTAAAATAAACAGAACTATTAGGAAGATCTAAAGGTATAAATACTAGTCTGTGTAATGGTTAAACACAGTAGATAAAATCATTTTTATAAGTCTATTATTTTAATAATTAACAGATATCATATAAACAAGAATTAACATAACTAAGATTAACTTAAATAAATAGTATACAAGGCTAAACATTTACCGAATAAATTCATATAAGTAAAATTGCAAACTAGGGTAACCCAAAAATGAAATACTAACTATGTAATTATTCTAAGAAGGATTAGGGTTTATAAATAAACCTGTTTAGAAGAACTGTAAATCATATATACAAACCAAATTTATGCACCCATTTTTATTAGCAGGAAAATTGTTCTTTTTACTTCTGAAATAAAGTAAAACCTAATTACTCTTATCTTATTTAACCATAAGCAACAATTGGATGACTGTATGAAATTACCAACATTTACTCACAAGCAACAATAGTAAATAAAAACCTGTCATCATATTTTCACACTCAAAGAATATAGTAAAGAATGATGTTACTTTGTAAATTTCTTCTCCTCTATTTTATTTACTACATAATAATCTAATTAAGATCTAAATACCCACTGTTCAATCTATAGTTACAACTTTACACATAAGTAAAATAAATATTAGTTTAATTTAACAATAACCTTTAATAGATTGAATTCACAAAGTTTAAACCAAAACAGTTGAACAGTACAAGCCTGCCCTAATATTTAAAAATCACATTAACAATACATATGTATTATCTAAAACATAAATTACAAAATAGTAAGTTTCAGGCTTATCCAAGCCTTAAGTAAAAGTTAAAAACCCTGAACTGAGTCATATCAGTTACGGTCCTATGGCCTTTTACAATATAGAGTCATGGCTTAAAAGCCTGATTTAAAACAACGTAATTATAAACAAAATCTACAACTGAGAAGGAATTTTGTCTAGGCTATGGAAGCCCTAAGCCTCCATTTCTAAAACAAGCACTAGGGCTTCAATAAACTGAACCAAACATCAAGTATCAGCCCCTGACCCTTTCAACTTTTACAACACAGTATATCACGGGCGAGTTGAAAACCAACAAATTACCTAATGAACTCCATCAACTAAAAATCAACAGCATACACCACTGTATGAGAACCTCAACGAAACTGAGACTTACCAGAAGAATCGCTTTGGTGGAGCCTTGTCGCTTTGTATCTTTCAACTCAGGATCTATCATTCGGATGGGAGCCTGTGAAAAAGAAAGAACCACAGTTATTTTAATACCCTCTGTCTGTAGCAAAATAATAAACTTTAATAATGCAAAGTTGGATAAAAACTAAAAGATTCATACCTAGGTTTAATTCCTTGACACCGCTGTAAAAAAAACGGTTATTTCAAACCCTAGCCACCATTTTCAAAGACAACGATCTTCACGAAGTACTGTCAGAAGAAGAAACATAACGCTTAGAGTTCCAAATTGAACTCCCCAAACCACGATAGAGCAGGATCAAATGCCACACCGAGAGTTAGGTAGTAAGAAAAATTAACCCCTAGTCCAACAAGACTACACTACGACAACCCAAGAGCCATGCTCACTTCCACAGCTCACCAATGCACCAGGGAATGAATAAAAATACTTGCAGAGGTAATCTAACGATAGGAGCATCGTTGTTGCAGAGCTAAGTAATGGCGAGGAGAGAGTTTCATTCACAAAAACCAAAGATGGTTTTCATTTACACCTCTACACGCAAAAGAAGAAGGCATTTGGCAGAAAGATGGACGCAATGGAGTGACAAACAGGCCGAGCGTCCATGAGCCTGCGGCCCTCCTCTAGAGCAAGGTAAAAAGTTTAGGTAAAGTGAGATTTTAGGCTTTAGAAGAAATTTATATGGCAAAAACTCCTAGGTCAAAACCCTATCAATTGAGCATTGACCACGTAGCTCCAAATCTTATTTGCAATGATGGGTTTGGTAATATAGTTTGAAACTCCTTGTTGCAGCCTGCACATATTAGTGTAAAATTAATACTATATCATAATTTTGTCATTGTTTCGTTATCTTTGCTCCGGTTTATGCTTGTTTTAACCATAGTAAATAACATGGAAGATAGTAGTTGAACTAGGTTTTAAATATAAGCTAAAACCCTTGAAATAGTATAAAAAAACTTATGCTATTCACAAAATAAACAATGTTGTGTAATCAGGTTTTAGGAAGATACAAATGAAAAAGGGAATCAATTATATGTAAATACTTGTAACTATAGAAGATACTTTGCTAGGACTTTAGTCTATGTATTAAACTATGGACACTAGTATATGATTTGATAGTAATGCCCTTATGAGACGAGAAAATCATACAAGGGATAATATGATAGACTTCTTTGAAGAATAATTCTTTTGCCTTAAAATAAAAAGGGTAATAACACTACAGTTTAAAGAAAAACATTTGGTATGCAGGCATCTCAAATTTTGTAAGTATTAGAGTAGTTATAAACTATCCTATATACTAAGTACTAGTTTTCATCTGTGGGTATTACTCAAATTTTGTAAGCATTAGAGTAGTTATAAACTATTCTATATACTAAGTACTAGTTTTCATGTGTGGGTATTGGTCAAAGTATTTTATGATTTCAATTGAATCATAGATCTTCTAGGTTACTATAACTCTTTATTTGTAAAAAGAAATCTGTTTCACAAGATACATCTACTAGAATTGCATACAAGTTTTAAACTGAAAATGGCAAGATGAAAGTTAAATGAACAAGTTTTGTGATGGTAAGCGTAACTGAGCTAAATCCAGTTTATTAAAATACTGTTAATTCTATCAATTATGAAGATTTAAAACAATAAAGATCAACGATACCTCTTACTTTTCTCAAGCTGTAAAACAAATAATTTAACTAGAAATTTATTCTATGCTAGTGGAGATGATAAACTCGATCTGAAAAACTGGTAACAAACTTTTTACCTGTAAAAGACCTGTAACGGAAGCATCACTTCACTGCATTAACTATACGCTAAGTAAGCCTCAATCTCAACTGAAGTTCTTTCCTACTTGTCATAAGACAGTAAAACAAACTTAGTGCTAGAAGTTTAAACATATGTTTTATTCCTGTTATATCAAATCATAATTCAATTCCTTAACATGGAATTATGAAAACAAACTAGTAAGTGTACAAAATTAGGGTCTTACAAAATAATCAGTTCTAATTTAATACAGATTAAAGTAACTGTTAGCAGTTAATTATTTCCTAGGTAATGACGACTGCAAGCATTTTATGTTACATGAAAAATTTTAAATTTTTTTACGAATTTTTGGAGTATTACAAGAAACATTATTTTTTCCTCCTCATTAATAAGGGGAGGGCTATTTGTATTTTAATTATTATTTGTTTAATAATTATTGGACGTATTAAAATTTGAAAAAAACTTTTGATATTAAAATCCGCCCATTAATTTTTTCTAACCCCCTTAATTTCTCCCATGGGATAAATTTGGCCCCTAAAATTTTCCTTGGTTGGAGGCCTCCTACAAGAAACATTCACTCTTCTTCTTTCTTTCTCTCCATTCTATGATATTTTGGCAATTTTTCGAGCAATGTAATGGGAATTTCGACCCCAATATAATATGGTTCATGAACTGATGTATAACTGTTTAATATCAGTTTCATATCACTTTCAGGTCATTCACAGAGTTTGTGAGGTCCAAGGTTCGATTCTCCTTGGTTTCCTAGCTCCAAATCCATACTTTGGGGAATTTTGCTATGAGAGGCTACCTATGAGATTCTTATTAGATGTATTTTGACTCCCATTTCCCTATTATGATATGGTTTAGTGTCTCTACAAATTATATAGCTTTCTGAACTATTTTAATTAAGTTTCATAATAATCTTTTACACCTTGCCTAGATTTATATGCAATAATGACTAATTTTCCAATTCGAATCAATTAGTGTATATTTACAAGTCGATTTCCTTTATTTTATGTTCTAAGAAATAATTAACATGTGTATGAATATCTTCCATGTTTAAAACAAAAGTTTAGTGACCCTTTTCATATGTTTGGAAATCACAAAATTCCATCTTATAGTCTAGTCTGAGTGACTAGTTTTTTTACTGCGACCCTTAGCTTTATTTGTGACTGTTTAGACTTGTTATAAACCTGAAAACATTGATTTCAACATCCTAAACATATATTTAGAATCTTCTTAAGCCTTCCTTAGCCATTGGGTTCTTGGAATTGCTTGTTAACATTTCAGTTTGCACTGGTTGGGACTCCCAGAATCCTAGAAGTAGACTTCATCCTAGATGATGCTCGAAACCAAAAAGAGAACAACATCTAAGTGCTTAGGAATTTGAACATTCAATCTCCTACATTATCTTTTGGTTTCACCTGTAAAGCCCAATCTATTCCTTCATTTTTACTTGGAAAAATGCCTACATGTCAACTAGTTCTCTGAAGCTTTTTGCATAGAGTTAGTGAGCCTAATTTTCTACCTTAGGTTCATTACAAACTCCTTCAAAAGTGATCTGGTTATGGGTTAACCATATTTTCTAGAAAACAAACTTGGGCAAGGATATCCAAATTTTTCAAAAAACAGATTTCCCTTGGAATGTGCATGCATAAAGGTATTTCCATCTATAAAAAAGATTGCTAGGATAATGAGGCCATTTTACTCGGGTATACAACTCCTTCAAAGCATACTTCCAAACTTCTTTAGAAAACGGGCGATGCAAAAAAAAATGTAGATGTCTCCTAGCTCTTCTTATATAAGGAACATCTAAAGGGTCCCATGAAGCCCCTTTTGAGTAAATTATCTCCAATTAAAATCTTATTATGTGCTAGCATCTAGCAAAAACTATATACCTTTGGCAATCCTCTATTATTCCAAATGTTCTCCCATTTTTAAGGTGGGGAGGGAGATTTGTCCGGGACAAAACATTTTTAGAATAATAAAAAACCCATTCCCATACTTATGATACATTGTTAGGATATTTAGACACTTAGGAGTTAGTTAATATCAACTTGTGTAATATATCCGTTAGGTAAAGTGTGTTTCTTTAGTATGCATTAGTATGCATTTGTAAATATTTTAATCCGACGGTCACGATATGTTCTAGACATAGAGTGATATGAAAGTTCAACTTCTCTTAGATCATACCTACCATTGATTCGTGGCTTAACACCCGATTGGTCCATGATCTCTATTTAAAGAGCATGGAGGGTCCTTGGCTAGTTGATCGATTATGAGAAGCTCATGTAACTTTCTTTCTTTTGCATAATAAATTGCTCCAAGTAGCTATTTGGCTGGGGCCGTAGACTGTTT
This sequence comes from Pseudotsuga menziesii, assembly GCA_001517045.1. NCBI lineage: Eukaryota > Viridiplantae > Streptophyta > Pinopsida > Pinales > Pinaceae > Pseudotsuga > Pseudotsuga menziesii. The sequence goes on from LPNX010694330.1 coordinate 41,140, forward strand.
CCCTCTCGAAGGTTTTAACCACATGACAAACATTGGTGTATTGATCTGTGATTTGTTTGTGTGAGTGGCTGCTCTTGGTGTTCGGTCTTTTGGGAGTACCCTGTAAACTCGAACATACATTAATTAATCATTTTGATTAATTTTGTAGGTTCTATACTAGTTAGTTGGCATCCACTTGCACCACTTGGTCAAAACTTGCCAAAACTGCCTCTAGGAGCGCCTTTAAAAGATTATGGATAAGATTCTGCCAACCCAACAGACTGCCTAGTTTAGTATGCGCATTCCTGCATTATCCAGAGTTAGACTACTTTTAAGCAGCTTTTAAGGCAAAAAGGTGAAAGCTAATAACATAGAAACTACCATGTTTTTGTACAACTCGTCCTCCTTTTGCTCTCTTGAACGCATGAGTATATTGAATTTCCATCACTTATTAGTTGACATGCATCATTCAACCAATTCATGACCTCCTTAACTGATTTGGAAAGTGTTTTATGCACCTAAGGGGGATTTTTTACTTTTAGTAAGCCTGCTATTGTGAGGGTTCCACTTACCTCATTAGGCATTCGAATCCCTAATGTAATGACATGTATGGACAACCTATTCCTATATAATATTGGCTGGTGTATCATTAATCAATGCAAGTTAGTGTTATGCACCAATTTCAGTCTCCTATTTTGAATGGATCTTTGCATGTCTTTTAGCAATTTTTGTGAGTTCAATTGTTCTAAGTCTGGGCTTAATTTCCACATGGTATCAGAGCTCCTTTAGCTCAATTGTTCTCCTCTCTTATTGATTTTGTAGGATCGATCATCACTCTCTCAAGGAGCGCATTTAATCTTCATCAAGGCGCAGTTGCTGAAGAAATGGATCAATCTCACCATATCATCTTGACTCCATTCAACTACTTCGAATGGAAGTCACATATGGAGATTATGATGAGAATTAAAGGCCTCTTCAGAGTGACCATGGCAACTGAGGATGAGCCTAATACTGCTGTAGAGAAGATCAAGTGGCACAATAGGAGAGATGGGGCTTATGTTCTCTTGTGTCTCAACATTTCCAAATACCTTCTTTTCCATCTAAATGGATTGACATCACCAAATGAAGTTTGGGAGAAACTCCAAACCTTATTTGGTAAAACAGATGAAATGAGGAGACATTCACTTGAGAATGAGCTTGTCTCACTGAGTCCAAGCAATTTCGAGTCCTTACAAGTCTACTTCTCCAAGTTCAAAGCTCATGTTCTATAGTTAAAGCAACCCGGTATTGAAAAGAAATATGAACAATTAGTCTTGGCCATACTTTAGAAGATTGGTCATGACTATTCTATGTTTTTATCGACTTTCCATGCCACAAAGTTGACAATTCTAAATTAGAAGATGCCTTCATTTGCAGATTTCATGGAATCCTTGACGCAAGAGCAAGATAAGTTGGTTATGATGGGCACCATTAAACCTTCCAAAGATCAATATTTTGTTGTTGGAGCTTCAAGAATGGATTCCAAAGGCAAGAAGAAGGATAATCCAAAGAAGCCTCCTGATCGAAAGAAAGACAAGTGCAAGTCTCATGAGGAGTCTCAAAGCTCCAAGAAGAATTCTCAGAAGAAGAAAGGTAAAGGTGAGATGAACAAGTGTGCATACTGTGGTAAGGGCTACCATCTTGGGATCTCTTGCATGAAGAAACAAATGGATATGTTGACTCAACTCCTTGAAAAGAACAACATTTCTCTTCTTGAAGGCACAAAGAAGAAGGAAGGAGCATCACATTTCGAATACAATGAGAGATTTCATGCACTGGTTACAAGAACTATAATATCTTATTCCTTTATCATTGATTTTGGAGCTTCAAGGCACATGGCTTCGACAAGGGAGGCCTTCTCCTCTCTTAATGATTTGAATGGTCCTAAGATTGTATTTGGGGATGATTATGAAACTGAATGTAAAGGGAAGGGTAGAATAGATCTTAACCATGGTTCCTTCAATAATGTTTTGTATGTCCTAGGTCTTGATGCCAACCTCTTGTCAGTCTATCAGATGACTCACACTGGGTCAACCTAAAAAGGTTGTCTTCACCCACAATAATGTTGAAATCACTTAAATGTCAAATGATAGAGTCATAACAAAAAGTTATGTTGAGCATAGCTCTAAAGTGTACAAATTATCACACTTCATGCCCTACTCAAATCCCTCTGCTCTCCTCACTCATGCAAATGAAGCTAGAAAGCTATGGCATGAAAGGTTTGGCCATCTTAACTACAAATATTTATCTAATTTATGTGACAAAGATATGGTCATATGGTTACCCAAAATCAAGTTTTCTAAAGGATTCTATTTAGGATGTATTCTAGGAAAACACCAAGAGTACAAATATGAGAGAGTCAGACGTGAGAGAACCACTGCACCCCTTGATCTTATTCACAGTAATATAGTTGGTCCTTTTCCTCATATGTCAATGAGACAAATATGTCCTAACCTTAATTGATGACTTTTCCAGATATTGTTAGGTCTTTTTTTCAAGTACAAGTCAAAAGGTTTTGACCTCTTCAAGGGTTTTAAAGCCCTAGTAGAGAACCGGTCTAGAAGAAAGTTCCAAGTCCTCATATATGATAATGGTGGTGAATATGTTAAATCTGAATTTATACAATATTGTGAATATGCATGTATCCAGATGAAGCACTCTATTCCTTACACACCTCAGCGGGATGGTGTTGTTGAAAGAAATAATAGATCTCTCAAAGAGATGGCCACTTGCATGATGGAGTCTAAAAATTTGCCACCAAATTTTTGGACTAAAGCAATCAACTGTGAAGCCTATATCTAGAACATGAAGCCTCACAAATCCTTGGATGGAATCACTCCTTTCGAATCTTGGAGTGGAGACAAACCTAATGTGTCACACTTCAGGATTTTTGCCTGTAAATCTTAGGCTATAATTCCACCTGAAAAGAGAAATGATTTGGAGCCCCAAAGTCAATAATTCCTATTTGTTAAGTATTTGGAAGATTCCAAAAGGTAAAAATTTATCAACATGACCAGTCAAAAAGCCTTCACTAAAAGGAGTGTTCAATTAGAATAACAACCTATGCCAACAACAGAAATTGGAAAATCCTCTTCACCACTACCACCTCTGATTGTAAGTGAAGACTCTAATATATTTTATGATTCTGATATGTCTGATAATACTGATTTAATTGCAGACCCTAACACTCCCACAATACCAAAATGGGCAGCAAAGACCATTCAAGCATTTGGGGAACTAGTTGAGAATCCTAGTGATCCTAGAAGAACTAGATCTCAATTCGAGAGTGCCCTTTCTGTCAAGGACCCATGATTTTCTAAGAAGTGTTATCTGATGATTGAATCTAATCCACAAACATATGATGAAGCTTTAGATTATCCAAGATGGCAAACAACCATGAAAGAAGAATTCCATTCACTTCATAAGAATAAAACATGAGAACTAGTCAATCTCCCACCAGGGAGAAAGCTAGTCAAGTGCAAATGGGTATTTAAGACAAATTTTGTTGTTGATTGCTCTCCTATGAAGTATAAGGCAAGGTTAGTGGCCAAGCACTTCTCCCAAGTCCAATGAATTTACTACAATGATACCTTTGCACGAGTGGCAAAGATGGACTCTATAAGACTAGTTTTGGTCATTGCAGCTTCCAAACAATGGGAGGTACATCGCATGGATGTGAAGAGTGCCTTTCTACATGGAGATATCAAAGAAGAGATATATATGAAGCAGCCAAAATATTTTGTTACTAATCCATCTCTTGTGTGCAAGTTGAAGAAATCACTATATGGGTTAAAACAAGCTCCCAAAGCTTGGTATGCCAAAATTGATGGCTTTCTGCTATCACAGAACTTTAATAGATGCAAGTCTGATCCAAATGTCTATTTGAATCTGATTCATGGGTCAATCATTATTATTATATTGTGTGTATGAACTCTTGATGACAGGAAGTTCCATGCGATAAATTGCCTCCTTGAAAGATGCGTTTAACCATGCCTTCTCCATGACTGAGTTGGGACCGTTAAGCCAATTTTTGGGGCTTGAGATTTCTCAATCAGATCTTGGAATCAAAGTATATCAGTTCAAATATGCTTCAAACCTGCAAAAAACCTTCAAAATGAAATGTTGTAATCCAAGCAAGATTCCTTGGAGGGAAGCAAAAAGAATCTTACACTTTGTACAAGGAACAAAGACACATGGTATTCACTATGTTGCAAAATATGACCTAGAATTAGTTGGTTTTGCTGACTCTGAATGGGAAGGTGATATCACTGATAGAAAATCAACTTCTGGATATGTGTTTATCCTTGTAGATGGACTAATCAGTTGGTCAAGTAAAAAGCAAAGTACCATTGCACTTTCTTCTACAGAGGAATAATGCAGAGGAGATGTAAATGCAACTACTCAATGTGTATGGTTACAAGGCATACTTGGAGAGTTTAGGATCGAATATGACACTTCCACTGTCATATTTTGTGACAATCAAAGTCTTATTCAAATATCAATAGACCCTGTGTAGAGGAAGAGAACCAAACACATATAAATCCATATGCACTACATCAAAGGACTTGTGCATGATGAGATCAGTGCTCTACACTATTGTACATCCTCTGAGCAAGTTGCACACATCTTCACCAAGGAATTCTCCGAGAAGACATTCAAAAATCTCAATCACTGCTTTGGATAACTAATCACATGGTGAATACTGATTGAAGACAAAATTTCACAAATTTTGTTTCATATTCATGTTTTGAGAGAGGATTTTCCCCTCGTGGTTTTGCCCCTTTCCTTTTTTTTCACGAACAAGCAGTATGCAATAGGTGACTAAGCCTTGTTGCTAGGCCATATATATCTAATATATTTATGATATTTTGCATAATTTAGGCTTAAGTGGGGCTGATAGAATAATAAAAAACCCATTCCCATACTTAGGATACATTAATGAATAATTTTGACTAATTTCCTAGGTTTTATACTAGTTAGTTGGCATCCACTTGCACCACTTGGTCAAAACGTGCCAAAACTGCCTCTAGTAGCGCCTTTAAAAGATTATAGATAAGATTCTGACAACCCAATGGACTTCCCAGTTTAGTAAGTGCGCATTCCTTCCTTACCCAAAGTTAAACTGCTTTTAAGCAACTTTTAAGGCAAAAAGGTGAAAGGTAGTCACATAGAAACTGCCATGCTTTTGCATAACTCATCCTCTTTCTTTTTCTCTTTTGAAAGCATGAGTATATTGGATTTCCACCACTTATTAGTTGACATGCATGATTCATCCAATTCTTGACCTCCTTGAATGATTTGGAAAGTGTTTTATGCACCTAAGGGGGGATTTTTGACTTTTAGTAAGCCTGTTATTGTGAGGGTTCAACTTGCCTCCTTAGGCATTTGAATCCCTAATGCAATGACATGTATGGATAGCCTATTCCTATATAATACTGGATGATGTATCATTAATCAATGCAAGTTAGTTTTATGCACCAATTTCAGTCTCCTATTTTGAGTGGATCTTTGCATGTCTTCTAGCAATTTTTGTGAGTCCAATTGTTCTAAGTTTCGGCTTAATTTCCACAAAGATATTCATATCCTTGCTTAACATAGTACCCATGTCAATTCCACTCTCTAGAATATGATTTTTTCATTTGAATTGGGGAACATATTGGATTAAAGCACGTAAGTTGCCTCATGCAAATGATCAAGCGCGGGTCCTAGATACCATCCATCCTAGACCCCAGAGGAATAGTCCCATTTCAAGATGTCATACAGGGTGCTCTTTCCTCAATCTTTTAGACAACAAAAAATAGGAACAAGATCAGGATCATGATGAAGAGGGGGGCGATTACCCATGATCTCATTTGAGCGAGAAAAAAAATTATTGTTGTTACCTGGGGTACATGTAAGCTTACTTTGTAGAAGGGGCATCACAACTCTCAGCATATGCCAAATAAGGGATTCTTGCTTATTTACAATGGGTGTATCAAGGCTCCTTAGCCTATTTTGTGAAAGATATTTATTGATAAGAGCCTTTTTCCACCAATCTTTCATCCCTATTATCAGTGTCCAAATAAAGCTAGGTTAACGAGACATGGATATTTAATTCCCAAACCTCCATGATTACGAGGATCTCCCATGATTTACCACTTCACCAGGTGCATTCTTTTGTTTTTTGTGCATCCTCCTTGCCAAAGGAATCTCCTAATTTTCCGGGTTATTTCCTTCCTGAATGAGGTTGGAGCCAATAGAGTGGAGAATTGGAAAATGGGAAGGGCAGATAGAACCGATTTGATCAGTACCACCCTACCCACCAGATTGAGTCATTATGACCCCTAAGCCATAAAATTTCATTTGATCTTATATAGGATGTGAGTCCAAATCCCCAAGAGTTAGCTCAATCGATCCAGTACTCGTAGTTAGGCCTCTCAGCATGTGAGGTCGCGGGATCCATTCTCATCGACTCTCTTGGGGTTAGGCGCGCAGAGGCCGCGGGTGTGAGGCCCCTTCAGGTGGGTCCACCAGAAATTATTCCGTGGATGTAGCCCGTCGGTCAAGCCGGCGCGTGAACCACATTGAATAAAAAAAAAAAATAGGATGCGAGTCCAAGCAAAAGAGGGCAAATATTTCAGACTAATTAGAATGCCAAAATATTTACAAGATTTCCAATTCTCTACATATTCAAAGTGCATTATTCTGGCTAGCATGATGAACACAATGTCAAGAAAACAATTGATTTTTGAAGTTGTTTACTAGACCACCGAAAGTTATGGTAAAGGATTATATAACCTCTTTGAACCACCTAGAAATGATTGAATATGCTCCCCCCAACAAAGGGTGTCATCAGTGAATTGGAATTGATTTAATCTCCTCACTCCATGCATTATTTTGATCACTGGTATATTTTTAGGGATTCTTTCTTTTTCCAACTTGTTGCTCAAAGTATCTTCCATGATAATATAGAATATTTGAGAAAGTGGACACCCTTGTCTTAAGCCCCTGGATAGTTTGAAAAATTCAGTGAGCCTTCCATTTACTAACGAATATATCCATGGTTCCTTATGCAAGTTGATATCCAAGATATTAGATCTTCTTTGAATCCAAATCTTGTAAGAACAACCAACAAAAGGCTATGTCTAACTCTATCAAACGCATTAGCCATGTCAATTTTGATCACCATCCCCTTTTCCCAGGTTTGATGATTCGAGTTGATAGCTTCTTGGACTAGAAGTATGTTAACTATCACCTGTCTTTTCTCAACAATGCCTCCTTAAAATGAAGGAGGAGAACAAAGGCTTAATTTTGTTGGCTATGATTTTTGAAATAATTTTATAGGAGACATTGCACAAAGAAATTGGTCTAAATCGAGAGGAGGAAGGTTTGATCAGAGCAAGGATATAAGATAAGATAAAATAATTTTATTTATGTCCACTAATGACCACAAAGTAGATCAACGAGACTGTCGGTTACAATGATGTTCGTGCATGCAGGAGGACCAAATGATCTCCCTTAAAAAGGAAATACAATACAAGAAGTAATATAGAAATGAAGTAGAAGTGTACAAAGCGAGCTAGGCTAAAGCATGGGAGAGATCTCGCCCCAGTCTCAACATCGTAACCATGCATAGGGGCGAAGAAGCTCAGGTGGACAGGATCCAGGAGCCAAGACGATCGAGGAAGGTCTAGTACTCCTCATATCCGTGGCCGAAAGAGGAAAATTGAGGGAAGTGCAATAATGTTTGCTGGCATAAAAAGGAGCTGGTGGGCGTGGAGCATCCTCTGGAGTGATGTCGATGAGGTCTGGAGGGTCTTGTGCGTCTCTCAGAAGAAGGTCTAGTACGAAGCTGTCGTTGAGATCTCGTGGGTCGAGAACCATCAATATTAACTGACCTGGCAACTGGATCGATATCTAGGTCGGTAGATCTCTTGGTGCCCCTGGAAGGTGGTAGCACCCTGAAGAATGTCGTGATCCTCTGGGTGGTATCCAGTCTAGTGGGGGACAGGAGGACCTACGCTCGAAGCGTGAGAGCCTCCTGAATATAAAGTGCTAAGCATCTCTGATCTGTGTATCTGAAGAAGGCAACTAGAGTTTGAGGTCCCCTAAACAAGCAGTGGAAGCGTCCTCTGATCTCGTAGTATATAGGACATCTAAAAATAAAGTGACTCATTTTTGTAACACCCCAGTTTTGACCCCATGGTATTGAATTGCACATGATGTAAATATTTTATTTGGTCATGGTGTGGAGCTCAAGGCAAAGGCCCCACCATGGATTTAGTATTTTATGTATCAGCGATTAAAATTGATGCCAATGGTTTATGTGCTAGCCAGGAACAATATGTTTGAGACATCATGTAAAATGCAAATTAATAAAAATACCACAACTAACTATGCGCCGCAACGTTAAAGAGACGGGGGCATGATTTCACAAGGAATAGGGAAGGGCAAACATTAAAACCTTTGAGCCAATGGGGAAAAGCCAAATGTCAAAGGGAAAACCCATAAAGTGGTCAACTACCCATTTTGTCCTTGTGTGCCCAGTCATCTAAAAGTTGGTTGAGGAAGTTATTGCATGGGAATGGGCAAGACATGGGGGTTAATTTCGAATTGGGCAGAGCACCCATTTTTGGGAAAACAAATTTTGACTTATGGGCCAAGTAAATACTTGGAAAAGGAGGCCCAAGCCATTATTGACCCATGTGTTTTCTCTCTCACGCAACGGGAGGAAGTTGGGGCATTATCATCCCATTTTTCTGCATTTTTCTCCATTTCTACATGCCAAGAAATTCGTTTGGGTCTTGCTGAGTGAATATGCAATAAGGATTGACGATTTGGGGGTTTCTAAGAGGCGTTTTTGTCTTCCTCACACAACAAGAGCTTGCTGAGCATTTACCTCCATATTTTTCTGTTGTTTCTTGATTTTTCAATACCAAGATTTTCGTTTTTGGAGTTGTCAGTGAATGGGCAAAGGAGACCCACAATTTGGGTGTGGATTGGGGGTCGTTTTAGCCTCTACAATGCGCATAAACGTTTTGTGAAATCATATTTCACTCACAGGGTGTTTTTCCCCAATTTTACTAATTTGTTCTTGGTTGCAAACCCGTTTTTGGTTATGCTTAGTGGTTGGGGGGATAGAACCACGATTTTTGGGTTTATGGCAATCATTTTTGCCCACGTGAATCCATACAAGTCTCTGAAATCGAAATTGCTATCAGAGGGTTGTTTTACCCTTGTTTCCTTTTCGTTTTGGCTTCTAAGACGTTTTTTCCCATACCCAGCAATTGTACTTTGTTGTGGAGTGCATGCTTGTGTTGACTTGGCTGAGTAAGTCCAAGGAACCCATCTGTTAGATGGTTGAATGTGTTTGAATGTGATTGTTGGCTTGGATAAGCAGGTCCAAGGCCCCCATGTTATTGGCTAGTTTCCCTAATAGTTTGTGAAACCGAACTGTGTGTTGGCTTGACTATGGGTGTATGGTATTGCTGTGTGTAAGCCTGTCGTTCCTTAGTTCCTTGTCGAAATCATGCCCATCTCAGGGGTGGCAGTGGCGCTAAGAGATTGATGAGCACACTAACCTATGGTTGGGTGGAACGTTGCAGCGACATAACTAGTTGCGGGGAAGCTTCTTCTCAAGATAAGTATTCTTTGTGTATTTAATTTCCGCAACTGTATTTGTTTTATGAATTACTGTGAACATGTTGAATGCTTGAATGAATGTGTTTTTCTTCCGTTGTTTATTTCATGTATAAAGCATCTATGTAAGTATTTAATTCAATGGATATTTATTATCATGTTCATGGAGCTAGATCACCCGTTTGACAACATCAGCAGCCTAGTCGCGTCCTCTCCATCATTGGTATGAGGGCTAGGGACGTGACAATTTTCCATTTCCTGTAGATGACATAGTTGGCAAATCCTCTCCGATCTATCGGTCTGGTGGTATGTCTCTACCCGAAGTCTATGGGATCCTAATCCGAGTTTCTTAAGAGGGATCTGAAGAGCATGCATCCAATGGTGAAACATGTACTGGGGTCGAACAACGAGCCCGTCTCTGATCTCTAAAAAGTGTTTAGCATAAAAGGCCATCTTTGGGCGCAATCTTCCCGAAGGGTTGACCCAAGTAGCATGGATGTACTTCTTGTAAACATCATATCCGATGATCTTATTCAGCTCATGTCGGGTAGGAAGAAGGTGACTAGGGGCATCCAGAGAATACTAAAATGGGGGGAGGCGATCTAACTGGATCCCCACTGATGTAAGAAGGCTCGAGACTCCTGTGATCCAAAATTTGGCTCTAACTGAATGGGTAGCTCAAGCAATGGTCTTAGCAAAGCAGTAGGCTAGACAAGGGTACCTATATCGACCTTTTGACGAGTCGGCTAACCCCTAGATCCGATGCAAGAAGGAAACCAATCTGAAGACCGCCTCAAGACAGAAAGGATGGGCCCCAAACTCAACTAGGATGATGTGTTGTGGCACTGTCTGCTTACATCTGATGATACGCCGAAGAAGAAGGATCTGGACTCTCTCAGCTAAGGCCCAATCCGACTCCAGTAGAGAGGGTCCCCAAATTTCTGATCCATATAAAATAGTGGGACGAATCAAGGTATCTGACAGGTTCATCTTGGATGATATGTCCTGAAAGTGGTGGCGAAAACAATGTCTCTCAAGAAGGGCTAGGGACCCGTACCCCTTGTGTATTAGAGGTTGGAGAGTTGGTCATAGACTGAAGCGGGGACCAAATAAATACACTCCTAAGTAAGTATAAGTACCGGTGATCTCGATTTCCACCCCCTTGAATAGGAAGTGGAAATCTGAGGTTTTCTTCACCCCATTGAAGATCATAACCTTTATTTTGCTCAAATTCATTGTCAACTTCCGAAGGTTGCAAAATAGAGCTAAGGCATCAAGTTGTTCCTATAGACCTCCCGGGGAGGAAGATGAGAGTACTACATCGTCGACGAAAAGTAGGATAGAGATCAGGACATGGTGGAGAAGGCACCCATCAGCTTCCTAGATATGCTCCTGAAGAAAGGCCTCCAACTCGTCTATGTAGATTCCAAACAAGGTGGGAGAAAGTGGGAAACATTGTTTCACACCAATGGTGCTATGGATGAACTCAAATAATCCTCAAGCTGTGCGAAGGTGGCCATAGCCGGACTGATAAAGGCGCATAATAGCTGTCAACAGGATCCTCGAGATGTCGATGTTTATGAGCCGCTGCAATAAATCTTCTCTCAAAACTGAGTCGAAGGCTTTCCAGAAGTCTACAAAGCAGCAATAGACTTTCAAGGAATAGTGGCATGCCTCCTCAATCACGGCCTGAAGAGTAAAAAAGTGGTTGAAGGTCTGATGTACTGGTATGAACCCTGCCTGACCTCGGGCTCTAAGATTTCTCTGTTCAATATCGCTGGAAAGCTTCATGTGGAGAACGGTGGCATATAACTTTGAGAATGTGTGGCCTACCATGATCATTCTATAGAATGTGTGGCCTACCATGAGAGAATAATTTGATGCTCGCCCAATCCTTGAAGACTTTTGGGAGAATTGAACCATTCAAATAAAATATGCTTTGATTATGTGCCAACATTTCCTGTAAAAGTGAGCAGAAAAACCATCTGAGCATGGGGCCTTATTTGCTTCCATTTGGTTGATTACTTCCCAAAATTCTTTTTATGTGACCTTTTGGGACAAAAGAGCATTATCCATGGCACTGATTACTGAAGGAATATTAGAAACAAGGTCTTTCACTACATTCAAATCATAGTTATGAGCTTTTGTATACAGTTTTTCATAGTGTTTTTTGGTCGCCTTCTTAATGAGTACAAAGTCCATTATTGTCTCCCCTTGGTCATTACTGATCTTTTTCACCCTATTTTTCATAGATGCACTTTGGTTTGTCTATGGAATAATTTGGTGTTTTTGTCGCCTGCGCTCAAGCATAATCCTCTTGACTTCAATCGCCATTAAAGTTCTTCTTCATGTAGTGCCTTTTGCATAGTTTGAAAAGTATTTTTCTCCTTTTGAAGGAGTTCCCTTATCACAGTTCGTCCTCTAGCCTACTTTTGATGTTATCCAATTGTAAGTTATAGAATGTCATGGCCCTTGCCAAAACTAAGACAATTTTGCTGTAAACTTTCAGACTCACAAGTTTCGTCAAACACTTCTTCAATACTAATGCTAGGCCATTGTATAATTCCCTTACTGATTCACCGAAAGTTCTAGATAACCTTGGTTTACTACTTCTTTCAAACGCTTGTTGCTAATAGCCTAGGCATTGGGTTAAATGCCTCTATAAGATTTTAAATGCTAATGGTTTTATTTATGTTTTAAGAGAAGTTACATTTGACAAGAATCTGGTCTCATGTTTACCAAAAAGTGCATTACTAATATATAACAATATTGAGATTTATGCAAGTGGAAGAATAACAACGAGCAAACTTAATAAAATTAGTAATAACACACTTCAAGAGGAAGATATAGCAGGAAATGTTTGAACCGTGTATAAGAGAGACTTACATGCCTTCTTATGAGGTTGTGAGGACCCTCTTTACATCAGAAATTTGTGAGCAAACTTTAAAGAAATACCTCAACACTATAAATGACTAACTTGTAGGTGACAACAAACTAGCATACTTCTATTCCTTTGTTGTAGCAACCATCCTCTTAGTCCACACTGGAGTGTAGGATCACCATTGATGCAAAATGCATCCTTTTGTACCCAATAGCAACAACCAAGCTTTCTACATAAAATATTCATATTATATATTGTTGTAGCTTCCCCCTCACTGAGTGCCAAGTCCCTCTCTAACAACAATCATCCACAATAAGAGAATCTCCCCTTTAACAACTCGGTAGTGTCTAGTTGAAGGAGTACCACTCTTGTGACTCAAATCTAAATGGAGAATACCATATCAAGTGTAGTCGAAAGAGTTAACGTTGGATTATTCCTTGACTGGCATGTATGTTAGCATTATTGAATAATCCTCGCTTGTCCACCATAGTAATTTTGTCAGTTTCCTAGCTTAAAATGATGTTGTCAGTTCATTAGTGCCATGGAGAAGTTATATGGGTCCCAATGGCCACTTGATGCACGCTCATGTATGAGTTTAGGATCTCTAGAGACCAATCCCTAGATTTTAGGAGCCCAATCTGAGTTATGGGAGTCTCACATTCAATTCACCCTCCTCTGAGTGGAGTTATGCTCTGATGGCCACCTCTAGTTCATCCTCAGTTAGTTAATGTCTCCAAGCACTCTCCAACTCTCACAAACTATCCCCAAAGTTCTCACTCCACCAAAATATTGGCCTCCTTCCCCATGGGTGTTGGGGGTTATATAGCTTTGGAGTGACCCCTTCACATGTTTCAAATGAGCCACACTTATCCCCCTTCGTTGGCATAAGTTACAACAAATTTATAAATGTGGCATTTGGTTAAAACCATGGATTTGTTTTTGCCCATTTGTTACAACCATTACACCACTGTATGCCCCTTTAGGATCATCTCCGTTGGCACATGGAATTCATTGGTCAACAGTTGTAATTAAACTTGGTATGGGATTAGACCCCCCCTCCCCTCCCCATCCTTTGGCATGCTTCATAACCATATTAGTTGGGCTCTTTGATTACACCCCAACCATATAACAATTTGTTATATTATAGATTTGTTGGCATCCAACAACCATATACTATAAACCATATTTCGGTGGCAAAAACCCACTTTTGGAATATAATCCAAAGTCTTTAATATGTACATGTTAAAAAGGGAGGCACGCCCCACGTGGAGTTGGATCCAATGGAATGCAAGTGGGAGGGGAGTTGGAGCTAATATCTCTGCTTGGACTTCGTGGAACTCAGGATGTTGGAACGTGGAACGAGAGCCATACGGGACTTTGGAATACCTGCCATCCTTTGTGGAGGGGTCTGCTAGTCCGACGACCGAATTCCCAGCACCAATCGACGACCTTTCCCCCCTCATGTTGTCGCCTTTCAATTCAAATAGAGGTTATCCAATAGCCTCCCAAGCAATACTTGGTAGCATGCTTGGTTAGAGTGTGGGTGTGGTGAGAGGGAGATCTAAGGGGCGAACCCTGTGGAGGCCAATTGACTCAACTTTTAAACCATTCTCACCTTACCAAAGTGTCGCTTAATGATAGGGCCACACTATGCCACATCAAATTCAAACTAATCCTGATCAACTGCCACACGTCATTGCCATGTCAACAATTACCTGCCACGTCACTATGAGTTGGCCACATAAGCGCCATACATGACATGTGGCACCCTTGCAGCGATGCCACATGATACCCTTTTTGCTCAATTATAAAGAGTAGTACCTATTTTGTTGGAAGTTCAGAATGCTCTAACTTCCTCATCCAGATTGCATTTGAAGTGTCATTTACGTCGCTGGAAATGGCTCGATGAGCTCTTCGTAACCATGCCATTTTTGCTAAGATTTGCTTTGATCCTCTTAGATCATGCCTCCCTATTAAGAAGATTTTGGGCCTCCAAAAGCATTATCAATCAACAGATATGTGATGGGATTGCTCCCTCACTTCCTTCTCAATCCACACTATGCCACATCAAATTCAAACTAATCCTGATCAACTGCCACACGTCATTGCCATGTCAACAATTACCGGCCACATGTCACTATGAGTTGGCCACATAGGCGCCATACATGACATGTGGCACCCTTGCAGTTGTGCCACATGATACCCTTTTTGCTCAATTATAAAGAGTAGTACCTATTTTGTTGGAAGTTTAGAATGCTCTAACTTCCTCATCCAGATTGCATTTGAAGTGTCATTTACGTCGCTGGAAATGGCTCGATGAGCTCTTCGTAACCATGCCATTTTTGCTAAGATTTGTTTTGATCCTCTTAGATCATGCCTCCCTATTAAGAAGCCTTTTGGGCCTCCAAAAGCATTATCAATCAACAGATATGTGATGGGATTGCTCCCTCGCTTCCTTCTCAATCCACTTGGCTTTGTAATGCTTTTGGAATGCTTGGTGTACCTTCTGAATCTTCCAGACAACATGGACCACTTTTGACATATTTAATCCTCTTACAAAATCCACAAAGCAATTACCCAAGGATGAGAGAAAATAGGAAGTGGTGTGTGCAACCCCAACTTTCTATTAGCAGGCTTACAAAAACACATCATGCACCCCTTTACATGCATGATTCTCATTAGAGACAAATGTATTACAATCCCAAAATTCATAATTACATGAGAAGTATAAACTTGCACATTATCAAAGGGAAGAATACAAATAATACTCAAGAGGTAGAGTAGCTTGTCATGTAAACCAAATTTCTTTACCTTGGATGGTCGCAGAACATCTGGCAAGGATGATGTTGTGGCTGAACTGATCTTTGCTTCCGAGACATTGAAATCTTATTGTTGCTTTCCTCCCCATTGAGATGTTTGTCCCATCTCAAGCACTTCATTCAGAGAATAAGGATCGAAAACATCATTGGACTTATCCGGATATTTTGCTTCCACAACTATAAGCACAAGGTTCTTGTTGGCATTCACAACTCTTTTCATCAAACCTGTAATGACAAATGATGAGCTAGCCTTCACGCCATGAGCTCTCATAATGTACTCCACCCCCTCTTTAGTGAGATGGTATTTGTTCTCATACCTAAAGAAGACTGCTTTTCAATCATAAAAGGTAAGGGCTTCCCAAAACTATGCCACATATTTCAAGAGGCACAACATCCATCTCAACCTCATCAATTAGTTTTGATGCAATAGCAATTATGTCCTTACACTTCTTGGTCTTGGCATGATCACATACCCAACCAAGAAGATATGGCTTAGGATCAGGTTTGGTCTCTAAACCCAACTAAGTTAATAACTAAGTCAGAGATTAAGTTTATTTGAGAACCCAGATTAAAAAGAGTTTCAATCTTTGTATGTTCTGCGACAACTCTTATATGAAACAATTTAGTTCTTCTTTTATCATAATCATGAGATGAAACTACAAAACTAGAACTTGCATGAATGGAATGATTATCTTGTAGACCAACCGTTGTGATCAACTCTTCATCACCTGAGTCAAATTTAAAGTCTTGTTGCACTACAACAATAGTATTTTGCTTCCCCTTGCCACCAACTTTTTTAGCCTTAACTCTGGGTGTAGCTTCCAATAGTGCTCTTCATCATGCCCATCATTTTCATAATTAGTGTAATGTAGCGCTTTTTTCTCGTCCTCTTTGTTGTAGTTGTTCTCTTATCTTTTCCTTTGCCTTTGAAATGGTCTTTTGAGCGATTGGATGTAGTTTGATCTTGTGCATATTTACCCTTGCTTTCAATGTGAGTAGCTTGCACACTTGCCTCATCCACGTTAGTAGGATTTAATAACAATTATGTATGATGGATGTAACTAAGAAGTGCACCAATGTACTTCATGAGAGTTTCTAAATAATCTAAAGGAATGTTTAATTCAAGGGCTTTCTTCCTAAACTCTTCTGTAAAGCTTCGTACATTCTAATCTTTATTCAATATTAAATTTAGCCATTCCATCATGTCTTTCTTGACATAGCCTAATGGATAAAATTGCTTTCTTAAAGCAAAAGTGAACTCAGACCAAGATGAAAGGAGATTGCCATTATGTTTGGTTCCTTTCTGCAACTTGCTTTCCCACCAAACGAGAGCAGTGACTGAAAAACGAAGAGATGCTAACTATACCTTGACCTCTTCTTTCGCGATCTGTTAAACTCAACAATACAGTTCAATTTGCCTAATCCAAGTTTCCAAATTCTATGCATTTGATTCTACATTGAACATTGGCAAGTCGAACTTCACATCCAGTTTTAGCAATGGATTTTTTGAATCCCCTTTTAAACGAAAATTGGATTGATGAGAGGATGAGGAGGAAGAAGAACTCGAACTAGAGAAGGGAGATGGAGGCTCAGAAGGCCCCTCTCCATCTTCTTAATTCACCGAGTCTGCATCTTCCTCTTTTTCCTTCTTATTTCTCTCCTTCTTGTTACCCTCTCTTGATAATTTGCAAATAGTTGCTCCACTCAATCTTCCATTTGATAAAAGACCTTGTGGAAATATTTCTCAAGCTCGGTGCATACTTCTTCCTCTAAAATCATTTTCTTCCGTCGTACACAACCCATCTAAAAATCGTAAGATACCAATTCACCTTCTCCTTCCTTGAGTTTTCGTCTTGTTAACATTCACATTCACAATCCAAAAGTCATAGATCCCTGCTCTGATACCACGTGATCAAGACATTTTCAATCATGGACTTATCATTGGATTGTTTAATTGAAAGAGTAAGCATGAATAAATGTGCACATAAGGAAGAAACACATAAAAGAAGAGACATACACCACGAAACACACAAGATACCATACACTTTCATTAGCTTCATCGATGACTTCTTTGAGTGGGAAGAAAATTTTATTGACTTCTTCTTCAAGCATTCATCACTAAAAAGCTCGAAAGAAACACTACTTAGTCTTGAAGAATCATAGAGAGACAAACCACAAATGTTCAATAATCATTGTGTTCGATAGTTCTGTCATTATGCTCCAAGAAATCTGAGATGCCTTAAGAAATTGTTGTGTTGGAAAGGAGAACTCACCATTTCCTTCTATTCTTCAACCTCTTCCACTAAGACTTATTGATCTTCATAAGTAGGACCACAATCATATTCGTCCGGATGAGGAGCTTCATTTACCCTGCTTGAGATATCATTAGATTTTTCAATCTGATTTTTGTTGTGGATCCCTTTACTGAATAAGTTCCTTGCATACTCAACAAGAGGCATCCATCTACATTGTTTTCCAAGGAACCAACGTCTACAAAATAGTTCAATCAATTCTGAAAGAGAAGATATCTTGGCTTTCGAAAAATTTGTGAACCAAACGCAGACCTTTCCTTCTAGGTGACGAGCTAACAATCTTATTTAAACATCTTCTTCCAACTCAACTTCCTCTAGGAATAACAACAAAAACTTGGAAACTAGATCTTCGACATAAACATCATTTTGATCACTGAAAGGCTTCGATAGTCCATGTGGTAGTCTGTCTGAGTAACCTAGGAACTTTGATAGGCCGTGTGGAGCGAAATATACTTCTATTTTTGCAACGTTTGGATTATCAAGATCTTTAAATTCAAATGGGGTATCATCTTCGATTCCTTTGCTAGAACTATCTTGTCTCGGACTGTTTCTCAGTGTTTCTTCCCACATATAGTCGATCATAGCCTTTCTTTCATGTTCTTCAATATCATAATCTCAATTCATAATGATTGCATCATCAACTGCTTGAGTGAGGAAAAAAATTTACGAAGAAATCATTCATACCAATTCCTAACGATCAAGTTGTGCTCTAAGTGGAGAGAGAGCAATAAGAACGTAATTCTAATAACTTCATGTATGACATTGCTTACTTGGAGAAATTGCATGAATGCCTAAACATGTGTCCCGCATGATACTTAAATTGCTGAAATAATAGAAAAACTGATTTCCCATCATCTTTAATGACATATTGGTGTGAATATTTCGAAATGCATGAAAACTCCAATATATCCATCTATAATTCGTAATTGGAAGCCATATCGTCAAATTTCCTTGTCATCTTGGAGCACTTCTTTTATTTTTCTTCAATTGGAGTCGCCATGAGAGACCTACCAAATTAATTAAGCAAATCTCACCAAAGTACTAAACACAACAAAGACGTACCTAAGCTGATGATGACCGAGTTCTTGGTGGAGTAGTCAGATAAGCCTATAAGGTTAGTCCACAAATATATGCAGTAAATAGAGACTTACCTCAAAACTTAGCAATAAATGTCGTTTCGCCGGGGAGGTGAATGACTCAAGATCAACCGCTTCAAATTTGAAATGGTCCCCGACAACGACGCCAAAATGTTATCGAATGAACTAGCAAGGCTAGTTATCGGCCAACATATGAAAGGGAAAGTATCCACTCTCATCTTAGCCACTTATCCCAAACTGTTTTGGAAGTCGAAACCTCCTAAGGGAGAGCCTTATGTAACTCTGCAAGAACACTAAAACACTGAAGATGTCTTCTACGGAGGATGTTAGTGACCAATGCCTTGTTGGAGACGAATAAAAAAGTGGAGAAAATATACTACGAGCATGAATATGAACCATATAGATGCATTTTGTACATTCATCTCAATAGTGTATTTATGAGGATCAAAGCAAGTAAACGTGACTCCAGTTTTAGATAATGCAAATACAATATAACAAGTGTGGAGTATAATTAGTGTAAAGTGTCATTCATCCAAATTTGATATGTAAGTCTCTTGTGCAACATCAATAATAACAACAACATGTGCATAGATATATCAGTATATGTTATCCAAAGTACATCAGTATGACATGAATAATAAATATGATGTATCAGTCATTAATAATCATACACCAATTTTTCAAGCGACCATTCCAGACTTTGAGTAAGCAACATAATGCATAACCAAGCAAGTAAATTAGATATGAAATGAATTATTAGCAACACTATAATTGTATTTCAGGATTCAAGTAAAGGTGTACATACAGACTGATAACTATGTTTTAAAAGTGTTATTAACAACCCATCATTTTAGTCTAATTAGCCCTTTGACAAGCAGTGGTATCCAGTGTGTAAAGTTATAAAGAGGAAGGAGTTGCAGACCTTGAATATGGAGGGTTGCCACTGTAACGGCAACCCATGTAGCTAGTAAAAGACTGGACAAGACTTTTAGATGACACATGAGTTGCCATTACAATGGCAACACTCCATATTCAAGGTTTGCAGCTCCTTTCCCTTGTTAACCCTACACACTAGGATACAACTGCTTGTCAAAGGGCTAATTAGATTAAAAGGATGGGCTATTAATAACACTTTTAACACATAGTTATCAGTTTACATATACACCCTTACGTGAATTATGAAATACAATTATACTACTACTAATACTTCATTTCAGATCTGATTTACTTGCTTGGTTATGCACTATGTTACTTACTCAAAATCTGGAATGGTTGCTTGAACAAATAGTGTACAATTATTAATGCCTTAATGACTGATACTGTTGTATTTTGGATAACATATATTGATGTATCTATTGCACATGATGTTGTTATGATTGGTGTTGCACAAGAGACTTGCATATCACATTTGGATGAATAACACTTTACACTAATTATACTCCACACTTGTTATATTGTAAATGCATTATCTAGGACTGAAGTAGTTTACTTACTTTGATCCTCATAAATACATTATTGAGGTGAATGCACTAAATGCACCTATATCGTCCATATTCATGCTCACAGTATATCGTCTTCACTTTTTTATTTGACTCCATCAAGGCACTGGTCACTAACATCCTCTGTAGAAGACAGCTTCAGCGTTTTAGTGTTCTTGCAAAATTACATAGGGCTCTCCCCTAGGAGGTTTAGACTTCCGAAGCAGTTTGGGATGAGTGGCTAAGGTGACAGTGGTCACTTTCCCTTTCATATGTTGGTCAATGGTTCCCTTTCATATGTTGGTCGATGGTTGGCCCTACTAGTTCATCCAATAACACATACCATCATCAATACTGGGTAGAATAAAAGGCACCTCAATCATAAGTAGCGACATGGTTTCTAATTTCTTTAGAGGGCAATCACCCTCCAAGAAACTTTGAAAAGCTCGCAAGCTACTTCAAATATATTCTCAAGAAAATAGCATCATCCAAGATATGCCTACCCAATACTAGAGGCATGGCACTCTATGCAACTTCATGCAACTTTAAGTATTAATTAGAGTGTTATTGATAGAACCTTGTGCTTCAACCTTATGGTTCGAATTAGAACTAGATTCTATCCCCTTTTTTCTTTACACTTATTCCTTGAGGACCATTTCTACATAAAGGATGCACCAACACCTCTCGTAAAGTGTAACTTGTATCAACAAGCGACCTAGACATGTGGACATCTAACTAGAAAATTTCGCTATCCAATGCCTGCCCACTAAGGTAGAAAAGCAAGAGTGAAGGTTTAAATTTATCTCTATGCTACTATGGTGCACATAGGTGTTTTCCTTACCTCTGCGAAGAAAAATAATCCTCCATATGCATCCAAAAGATACTTAGGCTAGATAAAGGGCAGTTTTTCGTAGTGATGACATATGAATGGAAATATTTGTAGCAACTATCACCATGTCATACCACCTAGTAAAAGCTATCTAGTTGAATGCACTGCTCTAAGAATATTTATGGACCCACCGAGGTTGACATCGTCCAGCAACAATGGTACACTCTTGACTTGGTTGAAGCTATCCACCCTATGTGGGTGTCCACTTTTCCACTTGAACATGGTAACCATTTTCCACTTGAACATGGTAACCATAGATAAAAGTAGTACCCGTGGCATGGGCATTTGCGCCTGCAAACTAGTTTATTAGGAAGTTGAAGGAGTTCAGGTACAAACCTTGGATACATAACTATGAAATCGACAAATGTTTATGAAACACGCACCTTTGGTAGACTTTTACATGAGGTGACAAGCCATGATCTTATTGGTGACCCGAATTCACTCCTGTAATAATTAACCCATATGCTCTTCTCTTCTTCTCTTGGTTCCATGCTTCTCATATGCACTCAGCGATCTTGGCCTCTTGCCATACTTTCCTGCATTTTGAAATACTTCTATGAAATCCCGCTTCTCCTTAGAAAACCTGGAAACCTGGTGAGAAGAAGAATACCTAGGCATGAAAACATATGACATCCCGCTTCTCCATAGAAAACCTGGTGAGAAGAAGAATATCTAGGCATGAAGACATAAGGCATTCTTATGGACTTGATTGAATTAAAACTCTGTGAACTAAAATACTTCACCTACACAAGCGAAAGTTGGCAAATGTGGAGTCCTGTAACATTTTGAACTCAGACTTCTAAACATAAGTAATTTCTATTCAAAGTGACCTGGTCCATATACACATATAATTGCAAATCCAAAAACATATCACCATTAGAAAAGTCATGGTCAACTAGTCACTTATGCTCCACTTTGCCCGTGAGATCACCCCTGATCTCAACCCATGGATCCAAAATTTCTCCCACCTGGACTTCCCTCTTTTTAGGTTGTGGACTTGGCACCAGTTGGTCTCCGGGACTTAGCACAGGTAACCAAGTGACTACCTTCAGGCTGGTCGTTCATCGTCCACATAGCAATAGATAAAATAGTACTGTACTCTTCTTTGGTAAACTTTACCCTACTTTATAAAAATTCAGTTCACCATCAGCAAACTAATAAAAAGTCGAATTTGGTTCACCATCACCAAACTTATAAAATGTCAGATATCTTTGAGCACCACTGCCAGATAGGGAGTTGTAAATTTTTGATTGAAACCCGTATTGTTCCATGAATCTTTATCACGCTTTTTACCACTCGTTTGTATACAAAGAATACGAATTGAGAAGCCTAGCGGAATATATTTTATAGTACTTCATTTCCCAATCATTTTACCCTAACAATTAAACCTTTGTATGCCTGTGTTTTGATGATATTGTGTAGGATAATTTTTATGTTAAAGAATCCATCAAAAGTTTAACAATTTTAAGTTTGTTTCGATGAGTGCTTATGATATATTTATGTTGAAGATTTCACCAATTGGTGATATATGATAAATTTATGTTGAGGTTGAAGATTCAGACCCGGCATTCAACAATTTTACTGAAATTGAAACAACCAAGACAAGTACATACAATATCTCTACGAACTAAAACCTACACAAAGTTATAGGTTAACTCGGCATACCTCCATATGTGAATAGATAGGATGAAGCTGCTTTAATAATTCGTTTTAAAGGAAAAACACACATTGAAACTGAGATGCTAATATACTTCACAAAGTCAAACCTCAAACCCTAGTCGCTCTGCTTGTTTAAAGTTTATGGGGCAGCCACTATGCAAGTTATTCAACCTCACACATATACAGCAAGTATTTACAGCGATTAACCTCATACATATACCGCAAGTATTTACATCGAATAAGTAAAATTATTCGACCTTCTATATATACAGCAAGTACTTACAGCGATTAATGCCCATTCCCTTCGGATATTTTCGTACAGAACAATACCCATAACAAAACACCCCAGGATTCGATCGGCTGACATTCTGATAATACAGCATAACCCTCATTCCTGGATCTCTACAATCCTGAGCTCCGGCTGTTCTTGGGATTTCTTTGGGATGGTAACGGTAAGAACTCCATTCTCTAGCTCTGCCGTCAGATGTTCGGCATCGGCATTAGAAGGGAGTCGAAGCCTCCTCAGGTATCCCACCCGCGACCGTTCGCCTCTGCGGCACCTCCCGCCACCGGGCGCCGCCACCATCTTATTCCGCCCACTTATCTGCAAAGCCCGCCCGTTCTCCACAATAATCTCCACGTCGTCCTTCGTCGCCCCTTCACACAGCACAAAAATCAAGTCAGATAAAACCAGACCCGCGAAACCGCCGAAACAAACGGACGTAAACCCAAGATTTAAAGGAGCAAGGGTTTGTAGTGACTTAGTTACCAGGTAGGTCAGCCTGAATAATATGCGCGTCGGAGCTCTCCCACCAGTCGACGTGCGTGTTGGCGACGGCCTGGGCATCCTTTGAGAAGAGGGAAGAGGGAGTGTAGTCCCACAGAGGGAAGGCATCCAAGGAATCACCCATCAATCTCCCAAACAAGAATGGATCGAAGAGGCTGTGGCGTCCAAAGAGGGAATCCCATAAGCTCAAACCCTCTGGCTCTGGGTCATTCCTCCAGGTCTGCAGTTCCCTCCCCTCTTCCCCTCTTCTGAAGACGGGTACGATCGCCATGACCAGAAATACAGTTTAGCGCAGACCGGTTATTGCCGAAGACAGACTTTGGAGGCAAAGGCGTTAGATCCCGATGCCTGATAAAAGCAGAGAGGAATGCCAGTAGTTTCTGGATAGTTCCCTCAAAGACAAAATGTGATGACGCGACTTGAGGAGATGGTTCTGGAAACACGAAAGCAACTGGAGTCTTGGGACGACCTTACATTTTAATGAATACTGTTAATTTTACATTTATATTTGACAATCACTCATTATTTCAATTATTTCTAGGTACTTTTTGCAATCTACTAATTTTTCAAAAGTCCCTTTGGGATCTCCTCAATCTTTAGTGCATCAAACTTAATATTGATAAGTTCTTTTTAGGGATTAAAGTAATGAAGGTGGTGTTAGAGATTCTCGAGGATGAGTTCCCTTTTTAGACTCTTTAATGGCTTAAAGCAGATTTTGCTTTATAATATTGAAAAAAATTAAGAAAAACTTTATCGTTTAGCCATTTGGCCCGGGTAAGAGAGGCTTACTAGGTTAACCTAAAATACAACTGAGCTAAGATATTGGCACAAAGTGATTTAAAAAAGACTCAATGGAGGAAGCAATTTTACATTTTGGCAATATCTACAAACAGAACCTTGAACCTTGCTAATAATCTGATGGATCAATTAAAATTATTGAAGATGTGCCTGGGTTTTTCTCCTGGAAAGTTGGCATGAAGGTTGAGTTGGACGAGGTTTTGGAGGTGCTAAAAAATTCATGAAGGATAAGAGGCCAGGATTGATGGCTGGACCGTGGAGTTTTTCTTATATTTTTTTGATATTGTAGGGTAGGATCTCCTTGAGGCCATTGAAGAGTCTAAAAAGAAGGAACTCATTCCGAAGAATCTCAACACCACCTTCATTACTTTAAACCCCCAAAAGGACAAGCCAAAGATGTTCAATGAATTCTAACCCATATCATTCTGTAACCTGGTTTACAAAATTATCACAAAGATTATTCTAATAGGATCAAGTCGATGTTGGAGAACTGCATATCTCTGGAACAATTCGGCTTTCTTGCTAGCAAACAAACATTGGATGCGGTTGGGATTGCACAAGAGTTCCTACACTCAGTGAAGTCAAAGCATTTACAAGCATTTATCGTGAAAATGGATTTAATTGAAGCTTATGATCGTGTGCATTGGTCCTTTATCAGGTTTATGCTGATCCAGATTGGGCTCCCTACCGAGGTCACAAATTGGATTATGGCCTGCATTAGCTTGACCTCTTATGTTGTGTTGATTAATGGAACTCCCACCTCATTTCTTGGATGCAGCAGAGGGCTTAAACAAGGATGCACGTTATCTCCATTATTGTTCGTTTTGGTAATTGAGGGACTTAGCAGGCTCATTAATAAAGCAAAGGAGGCAGGTTGTTGATGTTCTTATGTTGGGGATGGGAAATGTTGCAGAAAGGCAGGTTTATAGGGAGATTATAGATTGTTTTTGTAAAGCGACTGGGATGTTGGTTAGTCAGGAGAAATCCATGTTTCTTCATAACTGTCCAGAAGCAGTTATCTGCGAGAATATCAAAGGACTATTTCCTTAGAGGGTGGAGAAACTTGATTTGGGCTTTAAGTTCCTTGTGTTTCATTTGAAGCCAAATTGCTATCAAGTGGAGGATCGGAACTAGTAATTACAGATGGTGGATAGAAGGATAAAGAACTGGACATATCGTTGGTTGTCCCTTGGTGGAAGGCTTATATTGGTTAACTCGATTCTTTGCAGACTACTTGTCTATTGGCTTTCCCTTCCTCGTGTTCCCATGACATTGATTAACAACTTACAAAGAAAGATCTTTCATTTTTTGTGGTCTAGTGGACATAAGAGTTGAAAACTTCATCTATCATTGTGGGATAGTTTAGTGTTGCCAAAACATTTGGGAGGTTAAGGTATCAAGAGGTTGGAATGGTTCAACCAAGCACCACGTGCCAAGAGTCTATGGCGTTGTTTGATTACCTTGGGATTGTGGATCATTACTATAAAGGCAAAGTACCTACAAGAGCTCTTGATTAGCCTATGGGTTCGGTAGCCGAGGTTGATCACAGCAAAGGCTTCCATTATTTAGAGAGGACTTCTTAGATCCTTTCCTATACTGGGGAACTAGCTTAGTTGGAGAGTTGGCAACGGTGTGCATATATTTAAGGGTATTGATCTAATTGTGGGGATTGAGGAGGACTATAGAGTATCCAATGCTTTGATTTCTCAATTACATACTAAAAATATTCATGTGATTGCCCAGGATAAAAGAGAAGATACTAATGAACCATCTACTTCTTATTAGTATCATGCTTGTGAATTAGGACTTACTGTTGATGTTTAGGCGGAGTGGAATAATTTTGTCATGTTACTAAACATAGCAGGGATTGTGTTGACTGGGTGCTCCAACATCTTAGTCTGGAACTGGTGCGACGCTAATGGTAAACTCATAGCTAAAAAATCCTATGAGGCCATCTTAGATCAATTGGGGACTTTCTCCATTTGCAAATGAGCTTTTAAATTATGGAAGAGGAATCTCCCACTTAAAATTAAATGCTTCATGTAGTTGTGTGTTGAAAATAAAATTCTCTCGTCGGACAATTTGACCAAGCGCAATTTCATGGGACCTGGTAGATAAGGGTTGTGCCATTTGGAGGTCAAAAGTGTCATTCACTTATTCTACCAATGTAATATTTTCATATTGATTTGGCAAGAATTCAAATTTAAATTGCAGCACAAGGACGAATGGGGTTGTTTCAGTTTTAGGGATTGTATCCTTAACTGGTTTAATAAAAAAGGTCAAATTCAGGAATTTGCCATTGATCATCACCTGGGAGGTTTGGAAGGCTCGAAACTGTTGTATATTTGAGGGCACAAATCCCTCCCCTTATCACGTGGGTATTAGAGTACTAAGTGCTCTTTATGATTTTGGTTGTTTCAAACAATCTACAAAGCAATGAGTCATTGGACTACCTAAGGTTTCAAAAGGCTTATTGGCTAGCTTATTTGATGGAGCCGCCAAAGAGGGTGTTTGTGGAGCAAGGATGATATTAAACGTTAAAAAGGACCATTGGATTCATCTGAGGATGGTTGTTGGAAAGGGTAGCAATACAAAGGTGGAATTCTTGTCTTTTTTGGGCCTACTCTGGATCGCCAAGAACACAGATGATTTTAAGGAACCATACTTATTTAAAAGTGTATAAATATTGGTGAATCTTACCAATTCTTAAAACGACAACTATCAAATGTTTGGCGATATTTTTCAAAAAATATTTTAATTTCCAAGGATTTTATATCATTTATATAATAATTTGGCGATTTTTAGGGAGAAAAAATTTTACCCCATCAAATTTGAGCGAAACAGGGCTTCAAAAAATGCAAAACAACAAATCTTTTTTTGGAGAAAAACATGGAAAAATAGCCCATCGACTAAATTTCGCCCCTAAAATTATCCATAGCCAGGACTAGAGGTGTTTCCAGACTCAAAATATTTGGTGATTCTAAAATTTCCATTGATTGGGCAAAGGGCTTGGTTGAGATGCATACTCTACACCTATAACACTAGCTGAGTAGGATTCAAGCTTTGACTGTTGAATTTTCAGAGATCTCTTTTGACCATGTTTTTAGGGAGCTAAATATGCAGGCTTATGCTTTCTCAAAACTATCGATTGGGCCTATGAATGGAGTAATCGTCTTTGAGGAGTATGCTTTAAATGACTTGGTAGATTCAGGCTCTTATTTTTGTTTTCTAAGAGGGCTTGTACTCTGGTTTGGATAGCTTGTATGTAGCTACCATATGTTGGCCTTTTTTGTTATTTATATATTTTGATACATCTGATCGACTTTATCCTAGAGGAGATTGCCACTTGTGGGAATACTGGTTGTAAAACTATTGGAGCAAAAGATAGATTATTGTAGGGAATGGAAGGTTGTCAATTATGTATGGAACTTTTGTAGCATTGATTTCTAATCAAATAACAAGTTACATTTTTTTTTCTTTAAAAAAATGTTCCTTTCTAAAGTTGATCTTAATAAGAATTTTCTATTTAGCTTTGCAATATACTCTCTTTTTTTAAGTTCCTTTTAGGATCTCCTTAAGATTAAGTGCATCAAACTTAATACAATTATATTTGTTTATAAAGTTGATCTTAATAATAATTAATAATATATATATTCAAAGAAAAAACCTTTTATTCATTGAATAAACGTGAACTGCTCCAACGAGCTTACATAAAGATCAGCCTTTGAGGCTTCCATCATACATAACGTTCAGCCTATATGGCCTCCATCATAACATAGGAAATTTAGAAAACCCATCATTTTTGCTTGTACGTAAATTGCTTCGTAATGTAGGGTTGTAAGCCCATTCAAGACTTCCTCAATTTCCATCATTCCTGGCTGAAAAGAAAGAGCCTATTTTGAAAGGGTATCTACTTCTTTGTTGAGTTCTCTCTAAATGTGAGCACAAGTTATCCTTCCAATCTGAGCCTTCAAGTTCTGTATTTCAGCGAGTAGATGTTGAAGATGGGTTGCTCTGATGTTGTTTATTCCATTTGCCCAATCTACCACCATTTTTGAGTCACCGAATATCTGAATATACAGAATTTGTCTGCTTAGGGCCACTCTCAAAACTACCCATAAAGCTGCAAGTTCTGCCTTGTTGTTGGTTGCTTGGCCAATGGAATATTTTATGCGTAGTTTCTTCTTTGCATAGATAAAAATGACTACTCCAACACCTCCGAGAGGAGGCATACCTTGAATTGCTCCATCAAAGAATGCCCATGGTATATCCTTGTTTATATTCAGTGCTGTGATTAGTCTTCTCTTGACTGGGACTAAGCTAAGTTTGTGCTCCTGGATCTTGTTCATTAGCAAAACCATGGTGAGGTCAGGAGGTACCCATGTATTTTTGAAAATGGTTATGTTTCGGGCCTCCCAAATACTATATACAAAAAGAACAGGGAACGCTTCATATAAACCTACCACCTCGTCCTACCACCAGGCTTTGGTGCACTCCTCCAGCGTTGCAGTTGGGATTTCATGTGTTCCTTTGTTTGAGAGCATCCTTGTCACTCCTGTCCATACACTTCATGCATATGGACACATGACAAATAAATGGGAGCTTGTCTCTTCATTCATCTTAAACAATGAGCAAATACCAGGGCCCTCAAAGCCTCTCTTCTTCAGCATTTCCCAGGTTAATAACTTGTTGGAATATATATATATATTACAAAATTGATTTACTAAATATTAAAATCAATAGTTTAAACGTTCGAGGGAATTTTACTCTGCCTCCTCTACATTGCTCGTGAGTCGTGACACACATATTTGGTCATTGCAGGTTGCTAGTGATTCAAAGACAATTATAGATTAGGAAAATGGTGTCAACATTTTGCAGGTTCCGTCGTCGGAAGGTTGGATGAGGCACATTAGATCCATCCTCAAACATTTTTGACAAGTTTCTTTTCATATGTTTATAGGATATACAACAAAAAAGCATATATGCTTTCAAAAAAGGCTCTTAAGATTTCTGTAGGTACCATACATATGGAGGAGTATGCACAACGTCAAAAAATTTCACAAAAAACATTTTAGATTTTTGGTATTCAACAATGATAGATACATCTACTTTTATTTTATCATTTTGTCAATATGTATGTATACACTTTAGAACACTTATTATTATCTTATGAGTACTCATAGATCATGGCTATGTTTAAGTTTTGAACCACATGTAGAAAAATATTGGATTGCTTTTGTATTATGCACTATACATACTTCTTGGTATTAGTCACTATGGATAGAAAAATGTGGTTAAAAAGCTCATAGAACAGTATTTCAGCCCAAACATGTATATACTTTGATTCAATCTCTAAATATCAAGTATAGTTATTCTATCCCCATGGGGACATATAGCACCTGTAGGGAGGTATTTGTTGCTGCTGGGAGATCAAATTCTCTTAATAACCCAATGTTTAGGCTAATGTTTTATGGTGCAGGTGGTTGATGTGAGAGGTATTAGTTGTCGTTGGTAGATCAAATTTTCTTCATATCCCAATATTTTGAGGCACCTTTGGTTGATATGAAAGGTATCGGGGGTGCCATCCGATACCTGTCCCTCTTGCGCACATGCACGGTATAGAGAGTTGAATGCAGCAGAGTACAAAGAGTTAAATGTTGTGTTTTTGGCAGGAGCTTTAACTTGCCTAGCTACTTACACATGCACATGGTACATAGAGTTGAATATCGAACAATACACAAAGTTAAATGTTGTGTTTTTGCTTCGAGCTTGTTAACCTGTCTAATTGCTTATGCATGCGCACGGTACTGAGAGTTGAACATAGCACAATAC
Source organism: Pseudotsuga menziesii (assembly GCA_001517045.1). Classification (NCBI taxonomy): domain Eukaryota; kingdom Viridiplantae; phylum Streptophyta; class Pinopsida; order Pinales; family Pinaceae; genus Pseudotsuga; species Pseudotsuga menziesii. Next base: position 71,328 of record LPNX010694330.1, read on the forward strand.
ACATAATTAAATGTTGTGTTTTTTGTTGGAGCTTGTTAACCTGCCCAGATGTTTTCATATGCAGTTTACTTTTTGTTATGTTGGTATTACCATGCTTTCACCATGTCGTGGTTTTGGTAACTCATCGATTCACCTTACATATTTTTCATCCGAGGTTTTACCTTTCACCTAAATCTTCACTTGGTAGAAGAGGACCAGTTACCGAGATTGGGACTGATACAATCCTTGCTTAGCTTAATTTGAAAATTAAAAATTAAGACATTTTATAAAGGGATTTATTGCAAGAATAACGTTGTAGAAGATATTTTGTTAACGATTTGGGTGTGGGAAATATTTGGATTATATGTTCCCATTAATTAAATTACCAAAATTGCTTGAACATGTTCTCCATATGTAATTGTCTTCAAAAACAAATTCCAAATCAAATCACTTCTCCAATAAAAATAATAGAAACAACAACTTAGAGTAGCAAATATTGTATTACAACAAATTGTTCAAATATGGCTCTGAAGTCACTAGTCCTTCATGTGGAGACAAATGCTAAAAATATAAATAAATCTAAACAAATGCTAACAATAAAAGATAATAAAATAAGGTGTACACATATCATTGAAACATTTAGATAAATAAGAACAATGTGGCCATTGACATCCTTCATGGCATAAAGGGCGGACAATTAACTAAGCAATTATCACCCATAGAAATTTAGAAGAAAGGTGTATAATGTAAAATGACATTTCTATCAAACCTTTAACACAAACATATGAATTTTCAAAAGAAAATTATCCTAATTATTGCCAATTTATATCCATGTTGGACATTGTTTTGCTATCCATATGATTAATGTGTGGAGACCTATATTCATGCATGCTAATCATGTACCATTAAAAATAACTATCAAATAAAACACATTTCTTTAAAAAATATATATTTAGAGGACCACATAATTACAATGACAATAATAAGTCTAACATATTTAATTAGCTATGGAGAGCTATATTCATGTAGGCTAATCATGTACCATTAAAATTAGCTATTGAATGAAACACATTTTCTTTTATTAAAGACTAGATGTAGAGTCACATATTTAGATGACAATAATAAGTTCGTGACATATTTATTTTAACATTCCCAAAAGTTATTTATGTTACATCCTTGAAGCTTCTACACTTAACTAGATTGTAATTCCAAAGAAGTCATGCAACCTAATTAAAAATTCTCTATAACTAGAGTTCATAAAACTATTTCTCAAAATAGGTTATATGATTTTCCTCCAATTGAATTGCAACAAACAAACTTCCATCATTGGTAGGACTAGGCAAAATGTAACTGCGGCCTTCATCATATATATTTGTGGGTCCCATGAATATTGGCTTTCCCCACCCGAAGTCTGCATCATAAATAGGCGGTCGAGACCAAGCCGTGATAGTAATATTAGGATTCCTGTGTGTATGAATTCCTTGAACTAAAGGCGTCAAATCACCTTGTAGTTCCAAATAGTCTAGAGCATACCGTAAGTATTCATCATCTATCTTGGCCAAAACATCATGAATTATACTTGCAACATAATCTATAGGCTTTGAGGTAAGGTTGGCTGCAGGAGCCATAGTTGTAGATATGAAAACAACATTTCCAAAATAACCAAGAGGAAGAGGTGGTCGAAGTCGAATACGAATATATACAATAACATTCATTTTTCTTTGTTGATCTTCATTAAGATTTCGAGCTTTACAAGCACACATCCAAATGTGTGGTGAAAGCACTTCACAAGTACTAAATTTTACTTTATTTCCATTATGTGTTGTCTTAGCTTTAAGGCTATCCAACTCTCCTTTCTCAATTTTAAAGATATGAACTGAAGAATCATTTTGTGTATCAATTATCATGCCACTTTTGTCTTTCAATAGTGGACGTGGTTGATACTCTATATGAGGGAACTTTGGTGTTTGAATATTTTTGACTTGTAAAACAGTTCTATCAATATATGGTTCTTGAAAAATGTTGATCCCTCGAGCCAGCTGAGACCAACTATTGATAAAGTGTATAATTGAATATCCATCAACCAAAATGTGATGTATTCCAATACCTAATGACACCCCTCCATATTTGAAAAATGTTACCTATATATATAAATTGAAAGTTATGAACATACACAAAGTAAATCATAAAAGAAAATAAGTCAAATAATATATATAATGCTCTATGTAAAACCAAATGGAAAAGATAGTCTACAACAGAGTAGATTATTAAAAACTTACTTGAGACGAACATGGTAACATTTTATTAATAGCAATGGATTTTCACTGAATGCAATTGGATATGATTATTGATCTGTTGAGGCCTGGAAATTCGCAGGCAACAACAGCAAGGGATTCTCCCCAGTCAACGTTCCCAACTAGCCCATGACTGTTTGGTGTAGGGAATCTGTCCGGTTTGTGGTTCGGCTACCGTAAGTCAAGTAACAAAAAATAAAGGTTTTACCGGTTGTGGCCCGGTCCACCGTGTATATTTTTGTATTTTTTGACCTAAAGATGACATGCACATGCCTAATTAACAATGCATGGTGATAAAGGATGCAAGGAGTAGTCACAAAGTGATGCACAGGTTCTTACCTTTCGTCTTAGAACTTCACGAGCATCTAAATCACATATGCAATAGTAAAGTAAAACTAACTATCTACCTATCCCCAGGGAGCTGAAATGTAACTTATCAATGAGTAATGTATATTGTACATGCATTATAAAAAGAAATTACAGGCAGCTGATATCCCTTCCCACAACACATGAACGATTAAAAATATTTAGACAATCAGTTAGCCAATTGCTTATGAACAACATTCATTACTCATGGTGGTAGTTTCACAGAATAAACTAGAAATCATTCAAACAAGAACATAAGCTCTAAGAGTTAGAACGATCTCACAGTTAATGGAAAAAGTTAGGAAAACGAAATAGTTCATCTTCCATCAATCCATAGCATAACATTTGAATGTTCCACCAATCTTTCTCCGATAGGCAAACAATAATTCTTTATTGCAAAAAAAGTAGTTCTTCTTACAATATCTCTTTTCTTGTCTAACTGGGAAAAAGCCCTTTCTTCTTCTAAGTCCTCTATACTTATGCTTTTCTAGCTGCCTCTTGTGCAACTCTTCTTTTTTCTTCTTCTTCTCCCTTCAACCACCCTTCAACTTCTTGGGCTAACCTTTGGGCTTCTTCGTTTCTTCTCCTGGCTTCTTTATCGGCCTGTGCTTGTTCATCCTGCCCCTTCCCACCTTTGGTGGTGATCTTCTTTTTGAACCTTTTTCTCAAGGCTGTCATGTTTAATGCACTGCGAAAGACAGACTCTTCTCTGTCCCAATGGTGAGTGTATTCGAAATGGACGTTATTCTCTTTGCAGTGTTCAACCACTTTGTGGTGGGAGTCATTCCTGTGAAAGGGCATTTTACCAAAATGAAACCTATCCAACTCTTCCACAAACTCATCTGCTTTCTTTACTCGGGTAAAATTATAACTCCCTAACTTGAAAGACAAAGGGGGATAGGCAACCTTCTTATGTTCAAATAAAAAGCTTCCTATGCCATCCAGGAAGACTTGCTTAACTGCATATTTATGAATGATGTAGTCTGTGGCATATTTGTGTAGTAGGGAGGGTGCTCTGGAACCTCCAAACATCCTGAAGTAAATCCCATCCTCAGTTAGATAATAATCCGCATATTCTTCAATTACCTGCAATGCCTCTTCTGACATGCAGTCACATTCTTTCAGGAAAATGAGAGTGTACAATGGCATTATAAAGTGTTCATAGAATTCCCTGTAATGACTGTGGTACTTGTGAGCCCACAGTGGTTTGTATGCGGAATAGACAGGCATCCTTTCCCAGTCCCAGATGCATCTTAGGCTGGGGAAAGGTTGATTGCACAATACAATCAACGAGTATGGAACTCATGTAAAATTCTGACCTCTTTTGGGACACTCCTCCCAAAGCTGAGGCTAAGCAGGATGAAAGACTATTTGACACTATGTTGGCCCAGTTGAAAATGGTCCCCTGGGTCGCAACATAAAAAATAATGGGCATCCACTCCAATTTGAAGCTCTTTCCATGCGCTCTTCCAAAAATTCTATTGAGCATTAAGGAAATGAACCTATACAGGGTCCTTAAGCTCACGGTGTCATACTCTCCCGTCGGCCTGGTTCTGAAGTTTCTTCCAGGCAACAACATTCTTTTGAGGGTTTCAACAAGGTCCATTCTGATGTTCCTTAGCCAATCGTCAGTTAAGAATACTTGTGCTTCTGGCAGGTGGTAGGCCAGGGCTACATATCCCGGGCTATAGGCAGCATAGCCTTGTTTTTCAACATTCTCAAGGATCATAGTGGTTACATCTACTCTGGGCAGAATCCACCCAATTACTTCAGAGCACGGAAAGAGCTCTGGTCTTGTAGCAATATTCATCAGTGAATATCTTTCTATATTGGTGTATATGCCTTCTTCCTCCAAGCCCATATCAGGCACCTCTCGGCACGTGGTCAACCTGTATATGTCTCCCCACTGGTACTTAGGCTCTACACCAGTTATACACTTGGTGTCCTCATAAATATAATCGGTTTTGGTGATAATTTCTATGCCGGGATCCTCTTCAACCACAGGGACCTTCTTCTTTTGTCACTTCGACATTTTGAGTGTGGAATCTTCTTGGCACTGCTGCACAACTGGCGGGAAGAGGACTGTTCAGCTTCCGCGGTTGAGCCACCTGGAAACGTGGGTACACCGATAATGGGGGTCTGGTGAGCTCGAGTGAATGACAACACACGACAACGACAGTGCACGACGATCAAAAGCAATAGAATAATCAAAATGCTTGTCCTCATATATATATATGGTCAACTATAAGTGGCGGGATAAAAATCGGACGGCGGAAGCAAAAAGATCGGAGGTCACAAGAACGTCCCCTTCCGCAACGTTGGGTGGCAAGACAACTAGGAGAACCGCCGAGACATCCGGGAGAAAATAATAACGTGTCGAAGCTTGCAAGACTAGACGTTAGAGCAATAGCAGAAAAAGGAGCCGCAACGACGGAATCATAAAGGACACGACAGTCTGCAATAGGAAAAGTCTGGATCGGAGGAAAAAACAACTAAGTGACCGGACATATAGTGCTTTCTGCAGTCACAACGGCGGAAGCCCAAAAATTAAGGATCGACGAAAAACAAAGCAGGAATGAAAAGTCAGGGTAACTATCGGGAGGCTTCATAATTTGCCGTCCACAACCGCGGAGAACTTAGAACAAAAATGTTCCGATGTGAACCCAAAAGTCAGCCGATAGAGACAAAAAATGCATCGGAGAAAAATATTATAGCTAAAGCTTATTATTTCCCCGCAACTGCAGGAGCGCAAGCAAATAAACTTCCGAATTAAACACTTGAAGAAACGCATTCAAAGGCAAAGGTAAACTTAAACAAGCGGTGGATCATTTATGGTATTAGAAAAAAACTTTATGAAGCGTCATTAAATCCAAATCAACGGAGAAAATCAAACCAATATAAGCAAAAGGAGGGTCCCGAAATTTTTTGAATTTTGGGAAAATGTTGCAGTTGCAACATGATCATAGCTAAAAATTCTTATGCATGTCCTATAACACCTTTAATATTAAATTTGAAGAATGTAAACTCTCAAAAATCAAGATTTTAACGATAAGAAATATAACCCTAATAAGGTTTTTGGAGCTCTAATCCAGATTTTTTGTTGACATGGGTAACTCTTAAAGTTTAGAAATTTGCTCGGAAAATAATTAAATATGATATTGTAAGTTTCAAAACAATCCAGTCTATAAAAGCACTTCAATACGAGCATTATCATTACAACACTAGAATTTAGGTATGATTAAAACGATAATTTAAACAAATTGCTTTGAAACAATAATGTGAAAGAAACAGTGAGCACTTCAATATGAGAATTGTCATTACAACACAGAGAATTTAGGTATGATTAAAATGATAATTTAAACAAATTTCTTTGCAACGATAATGTGAAGATATCATAAGTTATTTCACTTATACCTAGTTTTCTTCACGATGAAACTTGTAAAGGCACATATATCGGGTATAATAGTTTGCAAGAGGCTTCGCAGAGAACTATACCCCATCCATTTGGTTTTGTATGCAACTTGTGCTAAGTTCCGAGTTTTTTAATTTATTTTATTCTCTTAGCTAATTTTGTTTGCATGATAAGGGTGCAATCCTTGGTGTAGTGATGAAGGGCTCTCAACGCTTAAACCAAAGTAATATCCCTTCCACTACTGTTGTATATTATAAACTTGTAATTTTACATTTTGATTGGAATATAATACACCTTCTCAGTTGGTTATAACTTCAATACATACCATCATGTTGTCGTTGCAAATTCAAAAGAATTCTACCAGGTATACCCTAGGTGAAGTTTTCTACAGTTTGAGAGGTTATGATACCTTAGGTAGCTACGAGTGTATTTTGGTAATCCTAGTTGCTTATACAAGCTTCAGATATCTATTACTAGGTATCACATAAGGGTTCTCGATTTCTAAAAACAACTCCCAATATAGGTATCGGACTTTACTCAACCCTGTATTTTTTTTTATCGTCTTTGTATATTAACACATTTTTTTCCATTAATCAAACTTGTGTTGACTCATTTACACATATATTTCGTAGGCCGCAAAGTATATGATGAGTGACCGCCTTGCTATAGTTTTCTCAAGCATTGTCTGTGGTTTAAGAAGCTACATGCTCTTGTAAGTTAAATGGCTACATACTCATTATTACTTTAAAAAATCCACGGGTTATTAGTCTTGAATCTATAGCTATGTATTCTAGCTCATGTGGCAACTTGAGTTGAGCTTATGAAGACTTTGTACTATTTGTCCACCCAGAATTTTTAAATTTTATTCCCCTCTGTACATATATCTCATAACTCTTGCTAGAGTACTGGCTGTGAAAACATTTTTGTTCACCTGTTACTGATTAATTGACCTTAATGGTCTTTATATTTTGATATTTTCAAATGCATTGGAATCGCGTTTGTCCCCAAAATTTTTAAATTTTATTCCTCAGTGTACATATATCTCACAAGTCTTGCTAGAGTAGTCTCTATGATATCATTTTTATTCGGTTTTTGTTGATTAATTGACCTTAATGGTTTATTGATTTTGATATTTTGGAATGCATTTGAATCGTGTATGTATGTGAATTATTACATATCATTGAGTATATTTGGAAAAAATATATACTAGCATTTGCACCAGGAGGTGAAAGGAATGTCGAGAGAAACAATCTCAATCAAAATATATAACATGTTTATTGAACTTAACACTTTTACAAAATAGCAAGTATGAGATATCTTTGCTTTTCAAAATGAGAGCAATGCCAACTGGTCTTAACAATGAACACCACATAATAGTTTGGCATTGCATGGCAAAAACTAATCTCGTAATAAACAAGACTCCAATGTGATGTTATAATTGATGGTGTAACAACTAGAAAAAGTAAAAACATGTTTGAAACGAATCAAGGTATGAAATGAACAATAATAATCCCATGTAGGCTTCAACATAAAAAGATGTTGTTGGAAACATTTCAGGCCAACATAAGGAGTTCATGTACATGAAGATTGAATCATCATGCTCTGAAATGGCAATGACCCTTTCCCTTTTGCAAATTGTAAAGTTGTTTTTGAATCCATTTGTTTGTTGCAACTGACTTGGAGTTAGATGTGCATAGTTGATTGGAGTACAAGAAACACATAATGATCAAAGCAAACACATGTGAATAAATTCCAGTTGTTCTTTGATACATACAGAGAGAGAAATCCTATTAGAATTGTAAGAAAACATCAAAACATAAAATGAATATGAAATACTTGAACATAGTTTGTTCTTGGAATAAAAAAATGTGATTTTACAAAAAGAAAGAGTAATTACTCTCATAATGAAAAATGATAAAAATCATAAGGTGGATTCAATGACAACAACAATAACAAAAAATAAAACCATGAATAAAAGAAAAACACAATATGTAATCAAGAAAAAAATAGAAGAAGGAAAAACACCTAAAGGTCCAAATCATAAACTATTAATTATGATGTGAAAAAAATCATAAGATGCCTTATGATTAGCTATCAAGGAATAGAAAATTATGTCATATCACCACCCATACCTGTCATGTTGTACATTAATTATCCAAATTCCAACTCTCCCTTTAACGCCAACAATTTATTACGATTGCTAATACAGAGGAAAAATAAAAATTGAGAATTGTTCCACATGAATCTGTGCAGAGGGTTGTGTGTATCTATTTGCCATGTTAATGAGTTGTTCCAGTAATTGTTGGCCATAACTTTGTTGGTGGATACAAAAGTTATGAATAGTCTGCACAATTAAAATCTCAAATTGAAAGTAAATATATAGCAATTCAAACCAACAATAAATCCATTGTCAAATATCTGTAAGATAATTTATTTTTTGTTTTAATATCATTAACGGGATTGACAAGACATTTGTATTAGGTAGATGCTAACAATGACCAAGTTCATATTTAGGAAGGAAACTTCCAGAGTCTAAATAAGTATAATCCCATTTGGACATAGGTCTTCGCCTTTCTAGAGTAGATGTTGAAATATCTTCAACATTATTCAATTGCACAGTTGCAGAAGCATAGGAGGTGCAATTAGTATAGAAGAAGAGAATTTAGGTGAGTCAGTAAGAGTTTGACCATAAATGTCCATCTGACTTGTCACTGTAGAAAGAGTGTTTGAGTAAACCCTCCCAGGAGGAGAATCATCCTCAAAGCGTGAAGGAAAAATATCTACAAAAGATGCCTACAAAACATCTTTTGAAATCGGTGGGAAAGATCTTGGCAAATTGTCAGAAAGGACTTAATTGAATACAACGTCCCTTCATTCTGTCACTTTGTAAGCAGAAGGATCATTTTTTTTTTCAATGTGGTTCATCCGCTGGCTTGACCGACGGGCTACATCCACGGAATAATTTCAAGAGGGCCCACCCGAAGGGGCCTCACTCTCGGCACACTTCATGCCTAACCCCAAGAGCGTCGANTGACCTCACTTTCCAGGAGGCCTAACTACGGTTGCTCGACCGCTTGAGCTAACTCTTGGGGCTTTGCAGAAGGATCATATATATACATACCAACAAAATAAGTTCAAAGACAAAATTCATAATCCCATTTAATTCTTATGTTAATAGAATAAAATAATTCAAAAGCACTGATACAAAACTTATAACTTGACAGAAAATATACAAAAAGAATCACCAAGTATAGAACTAAATGGAAACTATCCAAAAGAAATCAACCTCTAGACACCATCTAGAAACATATTTAGAACCCTTGTTTTTCAAAAACAATTTTGAAGATCAAATGTCATTGAAATTGAAATAGATGAAAGAAGTGAATTTTCAATCTAAATTCTAGTCCAAGATTATGAAAAGCAATTGCAAATCACTCAAAGTACAACAACTGCAAATTGTCCAACAACTTGGTCGAGGTCTCTTTTCCATTGGATGTGATACGTCTTGATCCATTGAAGCAGGAAAAGGAAAAGCATATCAAAATAAATTTTAATGAGCAAAAACAATAAAAATAACAAAATGAATAACCTAGATAATAATATTTTTAGGCCATGGATAAAATTTGGAAAGCAGAGTTTACAATGGGAGAAAATAAAAATTTAAAATAATGTGCTCTTTGCAAACTCAATACACCACTTCCTAGTAAGCATAAACAAACTTCCACATTAAAAAAATAAAGTTCCAGATAGATCACTTGTTAATATTTAAAATTAACAATATCTGAACTCCTACTTATGCCTGAATTTATAACAGAAGCATGATAACCCAAGTTACACATGAAACCAATATGTAACAGACAAATCTCTATATCAATGGAGTATTTTAGAAAAATATGATAATAGATTTTGAATCAAAACCTGATCAAACCTAACAGTAAGTTTGATCTCTCAATTGGGTCTAGCTACACTATCCGATTGATTCATAACAACTATCAAAACTGAAACCATGATAGCCCAAGTTACACCAAAATATAATATATAACAAACATATATCTATATTAATAGAGTATTTTAGTAGATTGCTGCCACATTGCTGCTAAGAAAGATATAACATATTATGAATCAAAACTTGATCAAGCAAACAATAAGTCAAATATGTCAATTGGGTCTCACTCAGGTGGTTGGGGAGGAGAAATGTTATCTTCTCCACGTATGTTGAAATCCCATTTATGACATGTTTCACTCTTTGTGAGCCACTTGTTGTCAAGGTTGTAACCCATGAGAGATATCTTACCTTTGCTTACAGGCTGGAGAATGGGGTGCTTCCTTACATGTTAAATAAACACTAAGTTTATCCAAATAAACAAGATTGTTCTGCTCTATAATGCTAGAGCTAACACACAATAACATAAACTAATGACAATCATCAAAAGTAAGAGAGATAAAAAATCACAGTCCAGAGCATTGAAGTGCCAACTGAAAGAAGTATTATCAATCATTTGATGTGTTTCAATTAAAAGAAGTGAGTTAAAGAAACATCACAACAAAGATGCAATGTAAAGTGGGAACCCTATTACCGAGACAATACTCACTTGGGCATCTGAGTACTTGGCTCTTAAAAGGATTATGTTGTTAAACTGTTGGAAACTGGTGAACACTAATATCGCCTCATATATTAAGCTGCTCACAAGATCATGACACAATGAGGTACAAAAATGAGACCTAAATATGAACATAAGCTTCTATTTATATTTCAGGATTGCTTGACCTAGTCAACCTGATGACAGTTAAACACCTTGCCCTTTACTTATTTTTATCAAAATTACAACACGTCTCCAAATAAAGAGAATTTATTGCAATAAAAGAGGCATCTATACCCAACAACACCTTAATTTCGAAGTTCCTTAATAGATAAACCCTCTCTTGGCATGAAGTTGTATTGATTGATTCAATGTAATTGGAATTGAGTATAATGTACAAAGCAATCAATTGTTTTTAAGTCGGGATAAAACATCCATATAGAAAAAACAATAACAACGATCCGGCATGATTACAGTGAAAATATCTTTCTATCACATGTTACATGTGAATGCAATCAAAGGAGTATAACATGGGTTAAAAATACAAATATTTTAATTGAAGCATGGATTTTAGCCTAATAATGGAGACACATGACAAAATGATAGAAGAGTGTAAATTGGGATGTAAAACTCCTCGAGGGAAAAATTAGAAAAAAAAATAGAAGAATAAACATATTTATACATAGATAAAATACTATCATTCAAACCAAGGTTTAGACCAATATTGTCAACATGGAAGTCAAGTCTTATGGATTCCCAGTAAGGAGTAGACAAAACGAAACAACATTTCCCTTCAAGAATCCTCCATTTTCTTCCATGTCTGGGGTTGAATATTGGTAAAGATATACATCCTTTCTGCTAATGTTGTTGATATTTACATGAACATTTTATGTAGCTTGCACATATGCAAACTAAAAACCACCATAATACACATCTTGCAGCCTGACCATATGCAACTAAATTACTATACACAACGTCTCCAAATAGGAAATGTCCCTCCCTCTACTCTTTGTCCAAGGAAAATGGACCACATTGCTCCTAAAGGGATTGTAAGAAATTCTGAGCATCATTAAATGTGAACAGGGTTTGTCAATATTTGTAAGATTTTCTACCCTAAGAAAAACCACAAACAAAACTATAAAATACCAATGTTTCACCAAGTTTCCCTCACCCCTTCCCTACGACTATGAAAGAACATAGCGAGAATAAAACCTAACAAACAGTTTCAACACTATATTGTACAAACACTATGTTGTACAAACCGTTTACTGTTCTTAGACCCCATAGTTCCATAAATCCCTATGTGCTCATACCCTCGTAAATGAAGCAAACCGACATGAATAAAGATCACACCAAACTAAAATTGAAAAAGAAGAAAAAATGAAATAAAAAAACTCACATTGAAGATGTGGCTCTTATTGGTTTCCTCCCATGCGATCCTACCTTTGAAGTAAATGCACCAGACCAACACCAGGACAATGGTTGCCAACAACAACATGTGAACTACCCATGTTACAAGTTGTGCGATAATGATAAGATGTTTTGAATCCATTGCCTGATTGCAAAATTTTTAGGATGTTGTTCACCAATCTAAGTGCTTCCTGCTCTGCTTAAAACGGATGCCCAATTCCCTAAGCCGTCTTTCTGGCTATCCCTCATCTTCTTATGTAGGCGATATGAAAATATTGGCAGAGATTATGACACAAAGAAGAATTGTTCAGAACCACAATTTAATCTCCTCTACCTGTCAAGGTTTACCTATATTATCTATTAAGGGATAGTAAATTATGTCATATCACCACCCATATATGTCATGTTGTACATCAATTCTCCGAATTCCAACTTTCTCTCTAACTCCAACAATTTATTACGATTGCTAATATAGAGGAAAAATTAAAATCGAGAATTGTTCCACGTGAATCCATGCAGAGGGACGTGTGTATCTGTTTTCCATGTTAATGAGCAGTTCCAATTTTAATTGCTAGAGAAAACTCTATTGGAAACAACAATAATGAACAACTTGCACCATTAAACTCTCAAATTGAAACTAAACATATAACAACTCAAACAAACAATAAATCCGATGTCAAATATCTGCAAGATAATCTATTTTTGTTTTAAGATCATCTCTAGACCATTTCATACCTACAAAAACTTGAAACCAATATGGAAAGTGTTATTTATAATGAATAAGGTTAATGAAAATGAAATATGCTCCCTCTAGTAAGTTTGTTATGCACAAATTCTAAATGTCTCAATGATAAAACAAGGGGTAATGTGGCTTACTGTTAGGATTGAGTTCTTGTTATGACACTTCAATCTGGTAACCTGCACCTTATCCATCCAATAGATCCCAATTCATGCCTAACAATGTGAATAATTGATGTTACAAACTCAACCACAATTATGATCCTTTACCCTATTGTTATACCTCATGGATTTACAACTGCTTAACGAAACCTTAATGTTGGAAATAAATAAATCCTTGGATATGTGCCAAATTACACCAGCACCCTATGCTTACTCCTTGCATCCTTAGGTTTTTATGGACAAAATATATAGGCTGCACTATTTTGGGCATTCTTCACCAAAAGATGTTGATGTAAATCTTAGAGTTTTCTTTGTAATTAGCCCTTATACTGCTGCTAAGAGAAATGTGGGCAAGGGCCACTCATCAACAAATCATGAGTGGTCAAGCTAAATACCTTGATAACTCCATAAAATCATTTCAATGGCTCTAATATTACATCTACAGTAAACATATTTTTCCCTTTATGCAGTAGCACAACCTTTAGGATTATTTTGCCCCTTCATGATTAATCTGAGTGTAAAATGGAGAACACTTTATACTCACAGGTACTTGAGGTTCTTCAACTAGCCTAATGAAGTGGGTATAACGTCACTGAAATGATTTTTGGAGAGGTCTAGTGTTTGAAGCTTTCCAAGCTTCCCTAATGTTTTAGGAAGAGGTCCTAATATGTCATTATTCTACAGAAGGTTGTTAAAAAATCTCCAAGTTTCAAACTCCAACTCAAAATTTATCTACTAATAATATCAAATTCAAAAATGCTAATTACAAGAAAAATGCCACAAAGATCATAGTTAAAATTCTTGGAATTCATGAGTGGTTGCTATCTTACACAGACACAAGATTGGTGAGGTTCTCAATGCTTGTAGATAATGTCCTTGATAGGTTTTGGATGGGGAATCCCTTTGTGCCACACAATACACATCAAATCAAATTAGTCTTTAGGAATATACCTAGAAGACACCATCAAAGAAAAACATTATGAATATGTTATTTGCAATAGCAAGTCAATGGAACAAGTTGTTATATTAAAGGAAAACCAATTAATCTGCCACATAAAAACACCATAGGCTTCTCAAAACAAATGCCCATAAATGTTTTGTTACTGGTGCCTTTAATACTATCGATAAATTGCATTCTTATTGTTGTCTTTAATAATTTAATGCTTTTTTGTTGATATCTTACTGATTCCTTTAATAGTTTTGATAACTTGCATTCCATCAACCGGATTTTTGTAAAGCCAATGTAAATCTAGTACACAAACAAATGCTAAAATTAACTTCATCAGGTCCAATTAGCTACTTACTTGGATCAAATAGATTACTTGAGTTGAGAAGGTATGTCAACAAATAATTGAGAAGGTATGTCCATGGCTTTAATTGCAAATGTTTAGTGAAAAATTATGCCTTGATATTTGGTTTGAGTAGTTGGAGACAAAGTCTAATTATGAGGGAGGTCAAAGCGATTGAAGTTTGTTTGGGATTTTTTATGAGTTTTGTAATGAGATAAATCTCTTGACACGCTGGTACAATCAACATGCACAGTTACATACTTTATAGATCACTCCATCACACCAATGAAACCAAAAGAATCATGTCATTAGAAAAAATCCCTCCATCTGTAAAAAGAAAGAAATTAGAGTTTGCAGGGAATGCCGTTGATAAAAGAAGTTTTTACATGATTTTCGTGAACATTAGAAACTTATTCTTTACTTCCATTTCAATACCTTGTCCATTGTGTTTGGATTTAGTATCCTTCTCTATGGGGTTCCTATCAGAAGTTGATTGGGAAGGCTTCAGGATTTATTTGGTGGAGCTGCTGAGCATTATTGAAGTTGTAGCAACTGCTAAAATAATTTGAAATTTATTGTTCAAAATTCATTTTTACTATGAGGTAACGAGAATCATGATAAACATGCTATAGGGAGAAATTGGACTAGTTTTTAGAATGAGAGGAGGAATCACTGAAGCCAAAGTGCCACCGAAACATCTACAACAAAGTGACTAAAAGTTATCTCTAAGAGAGCTTGTCCAATAGTAAGGGCTCTTATTTCTCGGGAGGACTTGCCATTTATTTTGTAACCCCTTCCTTTTAATTGCACAAAACTATAATTCCCTAAAAAGTAGCAACCCAGGTTGACCATCGGACCATGTGCTTAGAAACACGAAGAGCATGTAACATCCATAGTTGGATATTCTCAATTAAGTGATCTCTGAAATAACCCACATATCTGTAGATAATAAAATATGAATAAATTGATAGATAAAAAGATGATAGGATATTACAACATAGCTCGCCTTTAATATGGCTTGAGTGTTTCATAATGAAGAGTTATGTCCCTTCACATTAATAACTACTACTATAATAATTAACAATTATTATTTTATTTAATTTTTATTCTATTTGTGTTTGTTACATTGCCACTCCTTTAGAAAGGCTTTGTCCTCAAAGCCTTATAATGTTTCTGCATCTTTTTTTGTGGTGTCACAGCTGACGAGACATGTCAATATGAACTACTAAGAGTTGAGCACAACTTTCGATATGTGGATGATTCAATCCATCCCAAATTGATTTTTTGTGGATTGTTGGCATTCCATACTGATCTATCATTAGGAGATTTGATCACATGGGTACCGTTATCTTTTGACATTTCCCACTTTTTAGAATATCTGTTTTTATGGTTGGGGTGTCGATATGGAATTTTCACAATGTCATTTTCTTTTACGAGTGTCATCTTTTGAGCATTGATATGAGTAGAAAGTTGTATTTTCATCTCTTGAGGTTTTAAGGTTTTGTTCTGTATCTTTTCCAACTTTTTTTCCAACTACATGTTATCATTTCAAAACTTCTTAATCACTTCTACATGTGATTTTATATCATCTTCAGACTTCTTAAGTTGTTCCTTAAGATCTTTGTTATGGCTTCTGATACAATGGTTTTCTTCCTATTTGTCTAGAAGTTTTCCTTCAATGTCTTCCGTAGATTGTTCTGTATTTCGACTACTTTTCAACTTCTTAATTTTTGTGACCGGTGTTTTGTTATGATTTCTTGATATGAAAATTTCTTCGGAATTGCTTGATAACACCTTGTTGACTTTTGTCAGTTCTAACTTATGTGTCTTCTTACTGTCGTCATACTGTTGCTGGAGTTTTTCTTTTTGCTGTTTATGATGACGTAACTTTGTTTCTGGATTTTCTAACTTCATCCAGACTTTCTCCAATTCAACATATTTTTCCATCATGAGTTTGTTTAGATGCTTTATTTCTTCTTCTAATTCATTATCACATCCATATGGTGATTTGTTGTCATTTTTTGACTTTCTGATCTCGTCTTCTAAGTTTTGATTATGAATTTTTAAACATGATATTTCTTTATCCTCATCAGATAACATTTTCTTGTAACATTTTCTTGTTATCACTTATGTTCGTTCTAGCTATCGATTTTGGTTCCATAAGAGACGATTCTCATTGTCTCTCCACTCTTTCAACTGCTTCTGTGTCTCAACGTTAGCTTGTATACTTTTATTGATCGCCTTATATTGCTCTAACTCGTCCACTATTGTTTGTAGCTGTGACTTGATTTCCGAATATGTAGGTGCCATTGTTTTTACTTCACTTTTGTCTTATTTTCTTTTTCTCCTTTTTTTTTCCAATAATTTTGTAAAATGCAAGTAGATTGGGTGGTTGGAAGGAATAAGTGTTACCTTCCCCACCTAGGTTCAAATCTCACTTGCTTCTTTGTAGTCATTATTATGCACTTTTTATATTCAAACCCAAACCCACTTTAAGAAGCCACATGTGGTTTCACTCCTACCTTCTTCTTTTTTTAACTTTTATCTTTTTTTTTTTTTAACTTTTCTTTTACCTCCTTTTTTGGGGGGGTTACTTTTACCCTTTTATTTTTATTTTTATTTTTTAAGGACAAAGTCCTATTTTTTGGGGAAACCCAAATCTACACAAGGAGTAAATAATGTTGTCCAAGGTCCGTATAGCTATGATACCACTGTAACATCCATAGTTATATTCTCAATTAAGTAATTTCTGAAATAACCCACATATCCGTAGATAATAAAATATGAAGAAATTGACGGATAAGAAGATGATAGGATATTACAACATAGCTCGCCTTTAATATGGCTTGAGCGTTTCATAATGAAGAGTTATGCCCCTTCACATTAATAGCTACTACTATAATAATTAACAATTATTATTTTATTTAGTTATTAACCTTAATTAATTATTATCCTATTTGTGTTCATTACAGAGCCTTGATGTGATGACATAAGCCAATAATCAAATCTTAAGCATGCTTCTAATGGTAGAATCTTAGTAAGCCGTGAGACTCTATTAAGCCAATTGGGAACACCACTTATGAACAACTTGCACAATGAAACCCTCAAATTTGTGGCATAGGAGACGTGCCACATCACAGGAGACATGCCCTAATCCCAATCGCAAATGTGTCCTAATCCCATTTAGAAAACCGAGGAAAGCTATTAGAGAAAAATACTTAGACATCTTATTTCCAATATTATAAATTCATGAAATGTGGCAGGGTTATGCTTTATACATTTTTAATTATAGTGTCTTATATTTTCGAAGTATATGAATGCCTAAGTGAGCTGTACAACCTTGAAACCGATGTGAAAGACCACAAAGAACCCACAACATGGAATAGTTTTATAAATGATTGTAGTGAATTTTAAGCTCCTTCATGAATCCCTTGCAGGGAATAAGACCCTATAGGTTCCTTAGAGTGTTATGCATGTAATCCTGAATGAATGTACCATTAAAATTTGAGTCCTTATGGTTGTGAGTGCAGCATCCAGAAATAGACCCAAGTAGTTCAGGAATTCCATTTTAATCAATTTTTTTTGTGTGTGTGTTGGGTGTTTAGGTTTAAGGAGTAATGCATTAGGGCCCGAGTCACACACAGAAACTCAGATTCAATTGGAACTTCCCTCTCAATTCTGGGTTGTTTTGAGTAAAAACTCATGAACATTTTGTATATACTTTTAATTAGACTTATTGAGAAATCCAATCCCACTAGACCTCACATGGAGAAATTATATTTGGGATGCTTTTTAGCATTCAGTGTACTTAGCAACATTTCCATCATTTCAATATTTCAGCATATCTACCAAGAGCCTTATAAATCTTCCCTCCTACACCTCATGAACCATAAATATGAACATCTTCCCTCTCACACCCAATGAATCACATAGATTAACACACCACTAAGTTGCCACTGCCATGTGTACTCTCTCTTTGATGAGAATGAAATGGCACATGTCAAAGTAAATAATAAAATAAAGAAATATAAAAAAGATGTTGGAAATTTTGGGTAATGTGTTGCCAAGTGTTACTACAGTGAAAGGTGAAAGAATAACTCTCTATTTTTTTACCATTACTTAGTATGAACTAAAACTATTGTTGGTTGGTTGACTACAACTCAGTCTAGCAAGCACTGTTAGTGTTAACGCCTAAAGGCTCAGGGGAATCATTCCATTTAGCAAGTGTGAAATCTTGCTTGGATACAGTCCACCAAGATACCATTATTAAATTGTGCA
This sequence comes from Pseudotsuga menziesii, assembly GCA_001517045.1. NCBI lineage: Eukaryota > Viridiplantae > Streptophyta > Pinopsida > Pinales > Pinaceae > Pseudotsuga > Pseudotsuga menziesii. The sequence continues at coordinate 89,836 of LPNX010694330.1, forward strand.
CAGGTTTTGGGTAACTTGCACCTTGGAGAATTAGCACTTAAGTAAGCTTTTGTCCAAAGGTTACCACTCATTGTTCGATAATTTTTGCCCATTTTCCCCATTTTCCCTATTTTTCAACTTTTTCATAGTTTTTTTATTTTTTTGGACCCTTGACATACGTTTATCCAGTTCCATGTTTTTTCCACAACAAATCTCGGCACCACTCTCATAGAAATTGGGAGAGGCAAAGCTGATATAAATATGGTGTTTTGCCTCTTTTGCCTCTTCCCAGGTAATTAAGACACATGGCAATAAAGCAAGAGGACATGCGGAAAAAACTTATTAGCGGAAGGGACGACGAAGGATGAATAGTGTTCTTAAACCTGACCTCAGGAAGAAAAGCCTAAATACATAACTATCAAGTACTCCATTCAAATGATCCTTAGCCAAAGAGTTATTGAATATTTCACCCAGCACTTAGACATTTTGATTTTAAAATTCAATCAAACCCTTCACTTACATGATCTGATTACAACACTGTATATATATTCCAATTCAAAGAGCAGAACTAACCTATAGTTACGTGTTAACATCGCCCACACCATCCAATTTCTTAATACCATTAGGTCAATCCAAACTTCGACACTTTAGCCAAACAAGTATTTGATTTGACCCAACAGTTAGATATTTTGAATTTAAGATTTGAATAAACCCCACTTACATAATATGAATCTATTAGATTTGAATTTAGATAATTAAACTAACATGTAGTTACATGTTTCTTCTAACCCCTGAAAATCCCTCTTCGCATATAATCTCCAACTATCATATCCACACAAATGTCTAACCCTAATATCTGCACCGCAAGCTCGAGCCATCAGAGGCTGTCGCTAACAAACATATGCAAGATTTTCATTATTTATTACAAAAATGCACTTATCTTAATGATGTAATCCGTAAAGAGGCTTGTTTCTTTCCCCTCCAAATCGATCACCTACAGAAACAGACTGGACGATTAAGAAGGGGAATTCAAACAGAAGAAAAATAAATTCTAAAAATCCTTAAATAAAAACTTTAATACCTTCATGAAAACATCAATATCTGGATCAGGTTTTATGCCAATTTGTTTTTCTCTTCTCTAAATCTCAATCAGCATATCTATAAAATCGATCAATCGACACAATCAATATCAATGCAAACTTTTCAAGAAATTTGCATATTCTAATTACTATAATAATAATTGCTCTGAGAGGCGCTCTACAGCCCAATATGGGGGAGATCTTGTTACGTATTGTAACATTACATAATGTAACATTATGTAATGTTGGCTATAAATAATGCCATTGATGATCATAAAGATGAAGATGATGATGACTGTGATTATTCTAATGAGGATGAACATGATGACGACGACGATGAGGAGTAGGAGGATGGGGACGAGGATGATGATGATGATGATTGCATTCATATCTTTAACTTGGTACTTACCTAAATTATTCAAACATGTAAAATACATAGTTATTACAACTTTTTTAGATATATAAATAATATCTATGAGTAAATGAAAAAAACATAAGACAATGTGCAACAAATGAGATGTTTCATGAACAACTACCTGGAATAATCATCATCTGGCCCATCATGCACATACCTCCTAGATTCCAACATTGCTACAATGTCATTGATATTCTTCTTCATCTAGTGACTCAACATCTGTATCATCATTTGGTTCAAAAACGCTATTTTTGAAAGGATCACTCGTGTCAACAACATCATAAATGTCATTTTCAATTATATATTCATCATCAATATCATCATTGACTACATCATTATCTGCTACATCATTTGGATGATCATCCTCTTGATCAAATTATTCATCTAACACATCTATGTAGGCAGCCAACTGATCCTGATATGCATTACCTTCTTCTTCAACAATGTCTTATTCCTCTAGCACATTATACTTGATCGATCTCCCTCTTGGATCATATCTAACTGTTAGTTTTTCAACATTAAGCTAGCATTATATTAGGATCTTTACTGAGAGAATAACAAGTACAACAATCAAACACAAGCACATCACAAGAGACAAGAGACACAAAGAGTTTTCCTCAGGGAAACCATAAAGGAGAAAACCCCGCAACTTCCTTAGAGATAGAATCAGCACCAAAACAGTAAAAGCCCCAAAGCAGTAGTCTTCTTCTTCTGTGTAGTCCTAGTATTTCCTTCCTCACTAATGTGCCACACTTGAGTAAGTGAATGATGTGATGTCCAAGTGATAAATAGAGAGACTCTCACTCTCTATTTATATTCTTCCGTTCACTTGAAGTGCACTCAATCATGTCGGCCCAACTTAACAATTACTTACTAGAGCCTACATCTCTATGAGTGTATAATAACCCTAGTGCCCCGAAACTGTGGGGACTTTGACAATGACTTGACATGACTTGTTTACATTATTGATCCTCTCGATCGGAACATAGGGGCATGACAACATGACTCAAATACATAATAGAAACATCCCGGAATAAACATCGGGTTACAATATATAAGATACATAGAAGAATACATTCCGAAGTTACATATACATCAACACTCCCTCTTAACTAGGAAGGTATTCTTTCGACACAATTTTCAGCACTGGTCTTCTTCTCTGTATCAACTGGATCATCTCGTCATCTGCATCTTGAGTCTTCTGAGTCTTCAAGTCATCTTCATCTTCAAGTCATCTTCACTGGATCTGGATCATCTCTCGATCTGGATCATCACGGAACATCATCACTGGATCTGGATTATCTCTCGATCTGGATCAACAACACTGGAATGGATCTGGATCATCTCTCGATCTGGATCAACATCACTAGACTGGATCTGGATCATCACTCAATCTGGATCATAATCACTAGACTGGATCTGGATCATCACTGCTGGATCTGGATCATCACTCGATCTGGATCATCACTGTTGGATCTGGATCATCACTCGATCTGGATCATCACTGGCTGTCATCATTGGATCTGGATCATCACTGGCTGTCATCACTGGATCTAGATCATCACTCGATCTGGATCATCACTAGTGCTATCTCATGATTCTTCTCGTCACAGGAAGTTCTACAGAGCCAGCCCTTTTTCATGCTGGTTGTATGCCTACCCATCATGTAGGTCTTTGCCCAGCACTTACATCTGACCTACTCGTCAAAAAGGCACAACCATCTAGACAGGAACACATCCTATCACAGTGATGGAAGAATCCCATCCAGACAAGAACACATCCTATCACAATGATGGAATATTTTCCCACTTTCATCCAGACAAGAACATATCCTATCACAGTGATGAAAGACTCCCATCTAGACAAGAACACATCCTATCACAGTGATGGAAGATTTCCCCACTTTCATCCAGACAAGAACACATCCTATCACAGTGATGAAAGACTCCCATCTAGACAAGAACACATCCTATCACAGTGATGGAAGATTTCCCCACTTTCATCCAGACAAGAACACATCCTATCACAGTGATGGAAGGGCTTGCACTCACATCTGATCCTACGAGAACACATCTCAGCAGTCATATCAGAATGGCCCCCAGTCCTCGACTGAGCTACCTGGTAACTGACCAGGCGCCTCCATTCTCCTAGAGAATGACAGTTGCCCTTACATCCGACCTGCTCGTCAGAATGGCCAACACTCACATCTGACATGGAAGGAACTAAATCCTTTAGCCATGAACATAATGGTTCAACCCTTACATCTGACCATGGAAGGAACTAATACTCTCACCATGTCAGAATGGCTACTCAGTCCTACACTGAGTGATCCTGGTAACTGACCAGGTGCCTCCATTCCTAGAATGACAATTGCCCTTACATCTGTCCTACTTGACAGAATGGCCAGCACTCATATCTGACATGGAAGGAACCAATCCTCTCACCATGATAGAATGGCTCAGCCCTTACATCTGACCATGGAAGGAACCAATCCTCTCTTCATGTCAGAATGGCTATGGTACGAACACATCACTTCCTCTTGGGAGGAACCTCGATTTAGAGAACACCAAGTCTCTCTCTGAAGTACTTGAACTTCAGCCTAGCCAATGGCTTCCTCAATACATCAGCTATCTGTTCCTCCGTCGCAACATACTGGAGCTTCACTGCTCCTCTCTGCACCATATCCCTGATATAGTGATACTTGATCTCGATATGCTTCGACTTGTCATGGAACACTAGATTCTCTGACAACTTCACGCAACTCTGGTTGTCACAATATATACAAGTAGCATCCAACTGGAGATCAAATATATCAAACAGTAGCTTCCGCAGCCATATTGCCTCACAACTAGCTGAACAAGCTGCGACATACTCTGCTTCAGCTGTACTCAGTGCCACACAGGATTGCTTCCTCCTAAACCAAGAGATCACACCTGATCCCATACTAAAACAGCATCCAGAAGTACTCTTCCTGTCGATGGCACCGCCTTCCCAATCTGAATCAATGTAACCCTCTAGGTTAATCTTCTGATTTGCATCGTACTTGAGACCATAATCAACTGTACCCTTTAGGTACCTCAGAATATGCTTTGCAGCAGTCAAGTGAACACTTCTCGGATCTGTCAAGTATTGGATCAAGGTGTTCACAACAAAGAAAATGTCTGGTCTCGTGTTCGTCAGGTACATCAATGACCCAATCATCTGACGATACATCGTGGCATCAACCGTCTCTGATGAAACATCACTTAATAGCTTCATGTTCGATGCCATAGGTGTGGTCATGCAGTCCATCATCCTGAACCTCTTCAAGATCTCTACTGCATACTTCCCTTGTCCAAGGAAGATTCCATCTGCACTTTGCCACACCTCCATACCTAGAACAATAGTGCATCGACACATAACAGGAGTATCACTCTTAGTAAAGCTTAGAGTCATCAGTAATATATCCATCCTATCATATCATGTCGAACCTCAGGATCTTCTGTAGTCACTCCCTCTAAAGCGGAGCATCATACTCCCTCTATCTTTTGTGCTCTATGCACTGAAAACATTCTGTACTAGAGTGACAAGTAGCTTCCTATGCTACTAATATTCTATGTGACCATCTAGTGTATAGACTTACATCTTCAACCTTGTAGCAAAGGTTAAGATCTTCATCAGGCTCTTCATGTATGTGTTTAAACTCTTGCTGGCTGCAAATGTCTCTTCGTAGTCTAGGCCTTCTTTTCGTGAGAAGCCTCATGCTACGAATCTTGCTTTGTATCCCATGATGTTTCCATCTACTGCATGATGGAATTATGAACTTCTCTTCAGGTCTCGATACTGTACCCAGACATCATTCTTTTTGAACTGGTCTTCCCTTTCTTCTTGGTGGCAGGAAGGTTATGCATCAATGATGTCACTGCACTCGTCATATTATTCTTTGTCTTTGAACTGTCGTCACTTGTTCTTCGGAACAAGTCTTCATTCTTCTTTGCTTGTAGATGATTATGTATGCGATCTTTCCTACAAGTCAAATGCATTTGTATGGTTAGAAACATTTCATAAGGAATATTCATACTGGCAAATTCTTATGCATAAATATATGATCATGCAACTACTTTAGCCAATACAACATTTATCCATATCTCACTGAAACTTTCTAGATGCCTTCCATCTCTACCAGGACAACATTGAGATTGTGCACTAATCCAATATGTCAGCAAAGAGGTTTCATTCTAGATAAGTAGCAATGGAGAGTTGTATAGCACCATGAGCTACTTACCCATCGCATGTATATTAGTAGTATACTGCCATTAATGCAATCATCCTATCATGCATGATACATCAACTGAATATAAACAAATGCATAACAAAACAATATCATGAAATGACAATTGAATACTTATCTTTATTTGTTTCGTGGGTAGACTGCTTCTTTAGCTTCATCGTCTTCTTCATTCATGGTAGCATCGTTTCTTATCCAAATGATAAGGAGGATAAGAAGTTCTTCAAGAGTTGAGTTCTTCATATTCCTCATTACTTGAGGGATCTTCTTTGGATGGCGAGATCTTGACCTTCAATTGCTCCCATCTTCTCTTCTCTTCTTATGATTCAAGCTTCTTCTTCTTCCCAAAGTCTGCTGAAAGTAATCACTTCCTTCTGGCACAATTCCTTGCATGAATGAATCCCATGATCTTGGGAGGCCATTCAAGGTGGCCATCACCACTTCTGCATTCTTCACTTCTGCTTCAAGTTGTTCTTGATTTGAGAGACTCTTATGACTGCATGGTCTCTGCATTCTAGATCTTCACATTCTTCAACTGGTTTCTTTAGGTCATATTCTGATTTTTGTTCTTCCCTTCAAATAGCTTGAAATTCTGGAAGACCTTCAATAGCTTTGCTTGCAATAGGTAGTGCTCTGTAATGCACATGTGCAAGCCTTCTATGCCAAAGCTCATTTGTCTCTACTGTTTCATGGATCAAGGCTTGTTCTGGATGGCCCTTCAATTTGGACAAGCCTCCTTCTTGTTCTCCAATCACTACTGCATCATCGATAGTCTTTCCTTTTTGGCCACATGATGACTTGACCATCTATGAATGCAACTCGCATTCCTTTTGCATTAATGCTGAAATGGAGAGAAGGTTCTTCTTGAGTCCTGGAACAAACAATACTTCTTTTATTGTTAGAGACTTACCAGAGTCTAGCTTGTATGAAGATTCCCCACTACCTTTTATTGGATATTGGTAGTCATCTCCTAGTTTCACCTTGTGAGGTGATTCATGTTTTGACAGTCTTACAAAGGATTCCTTGAATCCCGTCATATGTTTGGAATCCCCACTATCTATAAGCCAATCATCAATTCCATGAGTAATGTTACCCGTGAGAGCTGATATCAGAACATATTCATCCTTGCTTGAAGAATCTTAAGAACATATTCATCCTCGCTTGAAGAATCTTTAGAACATATTCATCCTCGCTTGAAGAATCTTTACTTTCATATCTCGATCTCTTTCTAGATGGTTCATCATCCTCTGCAGCATGAGCATGATGTGTTCTTTGGCCTTGACCAAGTTCTTCTTGTGAAAGGCTTCTAACCTCGTCTCCCTCTGAAACTGGAACCTCTATACTCATGTAGGTGTCCAATCCATTTTCTTCAGAGAGATCAAATACTTCTATGCTTGGAAGTTGTCAACTTCACCAAGCTTATCATCAAGCTGTTGTGATAGGTCACTTTTAAATGAGAACCTCAAATGAAAATAACAAAGGATTAGATCTTACCGATTTGAGGTGTTCGTCTTGGTTCTGGAGCTGGTTGATCTAGGGTTTGCCACAGAAACCCTAATTTTAAAAACTTGGAATCTTTTAGATCTGATTGGATAAATAGATAGATCTCTTCAAATGGATCTGTCCAATGTACTCCTTTTCTGAAAACAATGGAGGGAAGCTCCCGGAACAGGAAGCCCTAGATTTCCAATTTCTTCTACGGAAATGCCTGTTACTGTTTCTGTGATATCTCTGAAATTACTGATCCTATAGGTCTAGAATGTCTCACTGAGGTAACCTCGCATGCCCCTGATCCAAAACCATAGGTTTCATCACAATTGGTTTCACCATTTGGGATTTATGATCCTTTTCCCAAGGTGACCTGTTACATGACTGTTCAGAACAATGAAGTTGTACGGAATACCACATGTCACAGGTTTATCTTTGGAGTCTGAAATTCAGAATAATGAAAGTATAGTCCATTCCCTTTTTGGAACATCTTCAGGAATTCCATTTTGACCTCTGTAGCCCAAGATATTGCAGATCTCCCCAAATGTCCTGTTTAAGGATGAATTATGGAAGAGGCTGGAAACCCTAACTTGGAGGGATCATATCTCCCATAATATAGCGAATCAGAGGCTAAGTTTTTGATACAGTGTTCATCAGGCGTTTATCTTCGGCCCCTGCAATTTTCAGCTTCTGAGACTTCGTCAACCTCGGAATATAGCGACTGTACCAAAACGTATCAGTTTTAGTATTTAGGGTTTTTCCTAGCTCGAGGTCAAACTAGGGTTTGACTTTCTCGGAGTTTCACCCAACCAAATTTCTTGATCCAGGTCTCTAAAATTCAGTTTTAATGAGGAGAACAATCCTATGCTGGTCTCACTCAAACATTCCTTTTCTGTAGAAAGCCCTAATTTCTGCATCGAAAACTGAAAATGCTTAGAATCGAATTCCGCTTCGACAGAAAGATGCACCCTAAGGAGGAGAGTTGTTCCACCTTACTTTTACTGAAAATCTATGGATGAAGGTCCATAAACTAGGAAGCCCTAGTTTTCGCAGCTGCATAGTGTCTTCTTCTCAGGTTAGCTCTGATACCATGTTGGTTTTTCAACATTAAGCTAGCATTATATTAGGATCTTTACTGAGAGAATAACAAGTACAGCAATCAAACACAAGCACATCACAAGAGACAAGAGACACAAAGAGTTTTCCTCGGGGAAAACATAAAGGAGAAAACCCCGTAACTTCCTTAGAGATAGAATCAAAACCAAAATAGTAAAAGCCCCAAAGCAGTAGTCTTCTTCTTCTGTCTAGTCCCAGTATTTCCTTCCTCACTAATGCGCCACACTTGAGTAAGTGAATGATGTGATGTCCAAGTGATAAATAGAGAGACTCTCACTCTCTATTTATATTCTTCCGTTCACTTGAAGTGCACTCAATCATGTCGGCCCAACTTAACAATTACTTACTAGAGCCTACATCTCTATGAGTGTATAATAACCCTAGTGCCCCGAAACTGTGGTGACTTTGACAATGACTTGACATGACTTGTTTACATTAATGATCCTCCCGATCGGAACATCGGGGCATGACAACATGACTCAAATACATAATAGAAACATACCGGAATAAACATCGGGTTACAATATATAAGATACATAGAAGAATACATTCCGAAGTTACATATACATCGACACTAACAATGTATGACAAATCTGCTTTACCTGGAACCTCTAAGTAAAAGACCTGCTCACATTGACTTGGAAGAACATAAGGCTATGTACCCGATTCAATTTCCCTTGTATTAACCATGGTAAATCCATTGGCATGATCAATAACAATTCCTTCAAGACCACGTTCATTCATTTGTAGCCTGTACCATTTCACCTCAAACATAACTATTTCAAGGGAATTAAAGTCACACTCAATTATATCTTCCAAATAACCATAGTACCTATTTTCAGATACTTCTGGATGCTTGTCACTTCTAGAGGAAACATTAGTGACTTGAAAGGTATAACTTTATCCCACAATCATATGTTTTCTTCTTGTCATCCAACTTTTTGATGCGAAATTTATGACCATTGCACCACATAGCCTTGTGGTGTATCAACTGCATCATGCCCGGATTAGTAAATAAATATATAAGAAGAAATACACGAAAGAAAAACATTGATACAATGGGAAAGAACGAAAAAAATGAGCATGGTAAATATACTTTCCTTTTTATCTTTTAAACCACATGATAAATCAATTTCCCTTTGCATAAGTTCACCGAGATACTCTTCTCGATAACGATGCATTGTTTTAATTAATTTACTAATCCCTTCCCATGATAAGGTACCATAGAATTTTGTACATCGTTCTATCCATTCCTCCATCCAATCAAGATTGTTTGCAATGTCTAAATGTAGTGCATCCCACACACGACCAACTATATGAAAACATAACAATTAAGAATTGTAAATTAGCTATCATTAAAGGCAATTAAGTTTACCTTAAAATGATGATGGAATAATAAAAATTACATAAATTGAAAAATTAATTGTATAATAAATAAAATGTACACCATTCAATTACCTTTCACTTTCCTCTTTCTGCCTTTCTCGGACAGGACCTCCCCTTCAAATTTGTTGAAGGAGTCAACATGCCAAATGCGAGGCAGATTGATATTTTTTTCTAAATTTGGAAGATACTGGCTAATGTACACCATGGATTGATATACCATATATCCCTGCACTGTAGAACCCTCAGTACATGCTCTTTGTCTAACAAAATCCTTCAATGACTTCAATTTCCTTTCCACCATCCACATTGACATTGAGTTTACAGGTCCACACAATTCAATTTCCTCAACTTGGTGTATGAGATAGTGTTCTTGGGCATTGAAAAAATACGGAGGTAAATACTTCTGAATTTCACACATTAGATGAGGAAATTCTCTCTTCCAATACCTAATATCTTCTTTATGGATTCCTTTAGATGGAAGCAACCTACAAATGATGAAAGAAAACAACACTAATCAACAATATTAATGCATATATAATAAAGTTCCAAGATGTAAAACACAATATGTCAATAACGTATGGAACAAAGAGGAAAAGCATTTGCATGCATATAAATTGTTACTTACCTCATGTATTTACCATGATCATATATAACTTGTTTTATGTTGTCGTCGAACTATCTGGGAGAGATAGAGCTAGAACGTAGTATAGCAAAAAGCAAATAATTATTTAATGTTTCCAAATAAGAGACAACAATTACTAAGAAGATGTACTAAATGGAAACAACATACGTAAATAATTACCTTAATGAATGTATGCCAGTCATGAGATTTAACACCACCAAAATCACGTTTTTTCGTTAAGATATTTTGTATGTTCGATGAACACCCCGTTGGAAACCTTATTTTATGAATGACTTATTTTATAGCATTGCTTTGTTGCTCTATCAATAACCATGGAAGACTAATATTTCGGTCCCCATCTCTGGCATTGGAAATAATTACACTTTGCAATGCGTGATTGGCTTCTGCAATGTCACTACAAATTTTTCCAATTTTATCTTTGTTAGTCCTTCCATCTAATATCTACCATATCATTTTTGTTTCATTCTCCTCGATATGCATTGTATCGAACAAATGAGCTATTTGTAGGTGCTCATAGTAAGGAAACCTACTGAATTGTATGGGATAACTCTTCATTCCTTGTGGAGTCCCATTCATTCCTTTAAATACATTCATTAAACATAAACGAAAACACATTAACAATAATTCATGACAGTACCCATGGTAGAGAAAATTCAATAAAAATACAAAATTCACAATATTACATGTTTATATATGCTACATATACAATTTGCATACCTCGACGATTTCTATTATATTCCAACTTCCACAAGTGAGGTGTCATTCTTCGCGGTTTCTTTACATTCTCTTCTTTACCATTGAATTTTTTTTCTTGGTATTTCGATACCTATGGTTCCTAGGGACGAAGTGCATGTACTCATCAAACACCTTCTTTGCTAAACTTCTTGAACGACGAGATTTTATCCTAGGACCACATACTGGACATGCAAATTTTCCCTTTGTTTGAAGACCTGCAAGATATATGTATTAATGTTATAGCATCAAAAGAGTATTAATTTTTAAAAAATGCGTGATATTTATCTTAAAAACATATAATTTTAACAATGTGCAACAGAAAGTTACATACAAAAAAATGTGTTAACCCAGGAGCATCATGAATTGTCCATGCAAGTATTCCATGGAATTGAAATTATTTTTGCCCTATTGGTATGGAGATGTCATACATAATGATGCCAACCCATAAATTCAATAGCTCATTGATAAGAGGCTCAATATATACATTCATATATTTAACTTGGTACCTTTTTTTTACACATAAAATACAACTTTATATTAGAGAAAGTTGTGTCATACAAACAAGGTTTTCATGAGTACATTTTTCAGATGTCCTCCTAGGAACTTATATTCAGATCTGTCAAATCTATTATCTTAAAACATGTCTTGCAAATCATATGATTAGGCTAGCATTGTAGGACGTTTCAGAACGTTTATGCAATATGTTTCAAAGCTAACTAATGTTTATAGAGTCGTGCTCTAATCTAGTTGCCTCATGGAACATTGCCCAAATAGTGGACTCCATTCTGGCGCCAATGGCTTGTTTAGATAGTGAGTCCACTTCAGAGTTCAACTCCTGAAAGATATGAGAGAAAGTGGTATGCTGAAAATAATTGATGAGGTCCTTAATCCGTCTGATCCAATGGTGAAGCTTGATTGTGTGTAAGTTATGATTGCCTTTTGCCCATTCCACTATCACTTTAGAATCCCCAAATACCGTAATGAGATTTATTTCTTTTTCCTTGGCGAAAAACATTAAACCCCAGAGCGCAAAAAGCTCTATTTTGATGTTTGATCCGGAGCCAATACTTAGCTTGAGTATGTAAGATAAAGACTGGTTCATCTTGATCACCATTCCAACCCCACATAAGCCTCCATGCTCGGCTCCATCAAAATAACAAATATTTACACATCAAATTCAAGAATGCATAGGTCTCGTTGAATCATTTCCTCATTAACTGTTTTTTTTCCTGTTTTTTACATTCAACATTAGTTATATATTTTAGTTTACCACATTAATAAGATTTTCGCTTAAGAAGCCAAACTCTGTTAGTATTGTTACTATAATAATGAGTTCTTTCTCTTTTCTATTTTTAAACCTATTTTTGGTTTTGTGCAATTATTAAGTTATTTTTTTCATTCAAAATTAATTCTCTATTTTAGTTTGCCATTTTAATTATTATGTTTTTGTTTTTTTAGTTTGTCATTTTAATTAATATGTTTCGTCTTTCCATTTTACTAGTATTAGTTTTTGTTATTAAGTATTGTAGTTTTATATTTCAATTTGTCATTTTAATTATTTTAATTTGTTTTTTTATTTTATTAATTTTTTATTAAATTTTGATAATACAAACCAAATAACTATTCAACTTTAGATTCATCATTTGTTAAATATCAAGCACCATGCATGTAGTTTGAGTCTATCTGTAAACATGAAAATTGAATTTAAGCAACATTACACTTTTAATATAAGTCTTGAGGATGCTTTTAGCCAACTTAATACCAATTTCAATAGAACTTAATTTAAAGATGGCTTTTGCTTGTGGATATTGAAGCTTTAAACAAATGGACATTTGTGTCCTTTTCAACATAACGTTGTTAGATTTTATGGTTACTATAACAACGCAACGCTTGGGAAGCATTTAACTAGAGTTGCATTTGTCACCATTTGTATTTTAAAAAACTTGTTTCTTTACCCAATAGGAAACGTAGACTAAACTTTCTTTACCCAATAGGAAACGTAGACTGAATTAAAGTTAGTCCCTTGCGACCCAACTCTACTTGTTTCTTTTACATCTTTAACAAAAGTCTCAAGTATAAAAATGATAAACATTTTATAATTTTAGTGTTTTCATCCGAGAGAGTCTATTATGTTTATGTTGCATAGAGTGGATGAATGGACGGAAGGAAGAAAAGCCATAGGCCAAAAAAAGTAATGGATATTTTGGATGGTTTCTCGATGGTTTCCCTACGTTGTAAGTCATTGAAATTCACACACTAGATTATTATTTATGTTTCATATTACTTTGAACTTCAGACATTATATTATGATTTATGTTTCATATTGGAGTGTTATTTAATCTATGTTTAGGTATATTTATAATGTAGAAAGCCACTTTATTAGTAACACAAATGTTGTTATAATTAGTTAATGGGCATAACTTATATAAAATATATCATGAATTACTTTTTGTACAAGGTTAGTCAACCGGTTAACAAGATATAATATAGAATATATTTTATCTTTGTGAATGTTTCACAGAAAATATGAAGTAAAGGTTGATGATTATATGGTGTGTAGACCAAGAACATACTTTCTTGATATCTACTTTCTATCCAAATAAATAGAAAAGACATCACTTTCTATTTGATATCACAATTCCATAGATAGGGATTTAGGGATTTAATTGAGTAGTTTGAATATTTGATGGAAATCAAAACCAAGAGAGATTAGTTTAGGTTATGCTATAAAAGTATATTTATCATGTAGAAAGCCACTTTATTAGTAACATAATTGTTGTCATAAATAGTTAACCGACATAATTTATATCAATTATATCATGAATTACTTTTTGGACAAGGTCAGTCAACATCATCTATGGTTAGAAAGATATGATATAAAGTATCTTTTATCGTCGTGAATGCTTCACAGAAAATGTGAAGTAAAGGTTGACAACTATGGTGTGTAGATCAAGAACATAATTTCTTGATATCTACTTTCTATCCAAACAAATAGAGAGGACATCGCTTGTTATTTGGTGTTACAATTCCATAGAGAGATTAGATTGAGTACTTAGAATATTTGACAAAAACCAAAACCAAGACCAAGAGAGATTAAGTAATGTTATTAATGTCCAAAAAAGGATGACAAAAAGTAGGTGAATGGGATTGAAAGGGTACATCAATGCAAAACAAAATGTGAGGGCATAAGCAACATCCGTATACTAACCCAAAAAAAAGAACAAGATCAAAAAATATAGTTGAAATACCATCTTAGAGATATCACAACGAAAAATGAGACACCAAAATGAAATGTATGTATACATACATAATAGTGAGCCTATAAAAAAATGAGACACGTAAATGAAATTAACACATGAGATCACTTATTAGTGATCCTATAAATTCATTTCATTTCCAATCCTATGAACTCATTTCATTTCCAGGTCTCATTTTTCCTTTTTGATATATTTAAGATAGTTTTTCAACTATATCTTTTTGTTGTTAGTATTCGGATGTTGTTTATGCACTCACACTCTTTTTTACATTGATGCACTCTTTCAATCACATTCACTTACAAGATATTAATGCAAGTATGATAATTACATTTCAAACTAGGTTACATGGTTCATCACATTCACTTACAAGATATTAGTGCAAGTATGATCATTACATTTCAAACTAGGTTATAGGGTTACAACATCATTGGAGAATCAATGTTAAAGAAAGTTTCAAATTGAATATTATATATATATTTTAAATTCACAGATAGTCATCACTGTTATGGCGATCTTGTGTTGGAAGTATAACTTGTATACTGAAAATGTGTGTCAATGTTACGATGCTCTTTCGTTGGAAGTATAATCAAGCTATTGAAAACATGTGTTTGTTTTACGATGGGGTTTCATCATTGCGTTGAGAGGTGCATTCTACAGCCCAGTAGGTGGGTGTGTAACTCCTTCCGTGCCTATAATCGGCTCAAATAGAAATAAAAAATAAAAGAAAATAATTTGAATATACCAAAAAATTCATCGGCTTGATAAAAATAAAATAAATATCAAAACATAATAAAAATAAAACCAATTATAAATTCATATATGAAGGGTGTTGAGGTTCACATTTCCTCACTAACTAATGTGATAAACTAACTAACTAAATCATATAATTTTTTTTTATAAAATTTGAATAAACTTTCTTTCTGATAAAGACATCTCACTGTATTAAACACAATTACTATTATATTTTTCTTCATGATTAATGTGATAATTTCTGTTAACCCAATTCAAAATTGAAATATTAACCCAAACAAAATCTTTATTATTACAATTACAATCTATTCATTGATTTTTTTATTAATTATTTCAGAAAAATAAATTTGCATTAACAAAAATCTTTCTTTTAAAAAAGGAAACACTTATAGTGTTAAGTTTAAAAAATTAAAATTAAATCAACTTTTTAAATCTAATATTCTTCTTTAAGTTTAATATTTGGTTCATATGGTTTCATATTATTCTTTTACTAAATATGGTTCCATAATAATAAAATAATAATACGTTTTACGAAAGTTTCAGATGGTTAGATAGTAAACAAACTATGCTTTCATAATATTTGTTTTTAACGAAGACAATATTTATTTTTAAATCTATTATTAATTCTATTTCTGTTATAGCGGAATTTAAACACTGAGTTTTGTTTCATACATAAATTTATTTACTTTGGAAAATTTAATGTTTTTTTTAAGACAATGTTGTTTTCTTTTTCAATAAATCAAACGATTGTTTGTTTTTCACATAGTCGTTACCGCTTTTTTTTGCTCATCATTAATAAGGTTATGTTGTTATTAAAATTTTATATGTACAGGTAAAATTTTGAGAGATTGTCATTTTCACATTATAACATTTTAAAAACTAACATGGCATTAAAAATCCCAGTTTATAGCTAAATTAAAAAAAATCAATTGCTTTAGGTTAAATTTGATAACCAGATTCTAACTAAACCACATTAATCATTGTTTTGGATCTTTTCAAACTTTTCAAAATATATTTAAGAGGTCGTAGTGTTGTGGTTATTTTTCAAACTTTAAAAAAAAAAATATTTTTTATTTTAAAATATTTATTTTCATTGTAAAGCATGCCCGTAACTAATATGCTTCACCTTGGAGTTCCCAAATTTCATATTTAAAAGCACTCTATCACACTAACTACTCAACCTCTTATCATTCATTGCATCACCATCATATACAAAAATATTGAAATCCAGTCTAAATCATTTCTTTGAAATCCCTTGTAATAACTGCTTAATATTTAAAACCATAAATATTAAAACATTCAAATATTATAACCATATTCAAACATTACTATCATTCTAAAATTGGAGTTAGGGTTGGTTCAATCTGTTTAAACATATTCTCCATTTGTGTGCAGAAAAAAATACCTGCAGATAATATATGAGTTCTCCATTTGTTACAATGAAAAATATATCAACCAACTTTGTAATGCAAATAATACCTGTGCTATCTAGATATAATTGTAATTCAAACAAAATATATCAATGTAATGCAAATAATACTTGAGATGTCCAGATAATTGATAATTAATGATATGATACAAATATTACCTGCCCGTTCACTGCAACAATATTATCATTTCCAGTGGATGCACAGACTGCAACAATATGGAATAATACCTAGGGGATACAAATAATTAATGACTAATACAAACATTACCTTCCCCCTCGATAACTGCAACAGTATTATCATTTTTTATGCTTCCATAGACTACAATAATATGCATAAATACATGTGCCATCCACTACAAAAATTAATTTGTGGGGACATGAACTAATTTGTGTAGGTAACAAATTAATTTGCAGAGGTAATAAAAGTATTAATAAAGTGCCATAACAATATGATATTAATTACCACAAATATTACCTACACATTCAAATATATGAAGTGATACCCCTTGGTGTATCATCCATGGTAGTGTGCAATAATGTGTAGGAATACCTGTAGCGTGATAATCCACGACAACCTGCCATTCAACTACTTATATTATGTTGAAGACGTGATTTTAACAACAAAATGGGTGAGTAATGGATTTGATAGAGGGAAAAGAGTTTGCACCACTAGAGTTTTGATCCCTCTCGGTACTTGGTAGAGCCACCTTTAAGATGGATCTATACTGGTATACTATAACCAGTTCTTCATAAAAAGGTATCATTATTACGACAGACATCCATCGAAAGTTAGTCTCCATGGCAACCCTTGAATTGTCGATGAAATGAAAAGTTCATCATAAACATTCATCGGTTTTACAATGGGGTTTCAACAAACGTATAACTAGTTCATCAGAAACAGGATTGGGTTTTAGAATAGACACCCAACAAAAGTTAGTCACCACAATCGTCCAAGCACTACAAGTGAAATGACTAGTTTGTCAGTTCTACAATGGAGTGTTGTCAAAATTTAGATGGAGTCATGACAAAACGATGTAGGCATTGCAACATATTTTAGATAGACTTGCGATAAAAGGAGATCAGGTGTTTGACGAAGGTTGAATGGGGTGTTGTTGAAGTTACGAGAGACGTTTGTTAGAGTTGGGAGGTTTGTTTGGACTACTCAACCTAACCAAAGGAAGTCGCTAGGCATCGAACATACTTACGACCATATTAAAGGTTCATCAGACCATGATGATTGCGTCGAGAGGCGCTCTACAACCCAGTATGGGGGAGATCTTGTAACGTTACATAACATTATTTTTATTAATAAAAAATAAAAATTTTAATTATAGGACAAAATAAATGTCGGCCATAAAAACAACCTAATATGGGGGAGATGTTGTAATCTTCCCACCTAACAAAACAATATAAAACTAAAAATTTAATTATCCGCAAAAAAAAATGTGGGTCAGAAAAAAAACACAACATGGGGGAGATGTTGTAAAGTTCCTACCTAACAAAATAATAAAAAATAAAAAATTGATTATCCGCAAAAAAATGTTGGCCTTGCACATGGTTTTAAAACCATGTGCAAGGTATTCTAAAACCATGTGCAAGGTCTTCTAAAGAACCCATGGTTTTATTGTACATGGTTTAGGAGGGCCTTGCACATGGTTTTAAAACCATGTGCAAGGCCTCCTAAACAACCCATGATTTTATTGTACATGGTTTAGGAGGGCCTTGCAAATGGTTTTAAGACCATGTGCAAGGCCTCCTAAACAACCCATGGTTTTAAGAGGGCCTTGCATATGGTTTTAAAACCATGTATGGGGAGATGTTGTAATGTTCGCTCCTAACAAAATAAAAAATAACAAAAAATATTATATGTGGGCCATAAATAATATTAAATATTAATAATAAAAATATTATGTGTGAACCTTAAATAAAAAGATGTGTCTTTTGGTTTGAATCAAATCGATGGCTATATATAGGACACACCAAATTTGATAGTTCATTGAGTGCAATACCTAAGAAGAGGTTTGCACCTTGAGACATTTGATCCCTCTCGACGCTTGATAGAGATTAGGATTTGGATCTACGTTGGTATGGTTTCAATGAAAATATGTTCTAGAAATCATTACATGTGAGACTTTCATTTGTTGATACATGATAAAAAAATGATAAAAATTTAGTCAAATGGAATAGTACTATAGGGTTTCCGAATGATGGGCGAAGTATTGCTGTAATTTGGGACCAATTTGGAAAAAAGCAATGGGCCTAAAAATTGAGTGGCTGGCCTACTTGACATAAAAATTCCAAATATGAATTGTGTTCCCATATAGTGATCTAATGTCGACCAATATTATAATGTATTTCTTCTTGGCACAAATCGATCTCAAATAAAGTGAGGTTTGAGCTCAAATCGGGAAAGGCGTGATGAAGGTGTTTGTATAGGGATTGCTATGATGAAATATAATTTTAAAATAGAAAATTTGGGCTGAAAGATAGAATTGACACTCAAAACCAAAACTAGAATGTTAAATTTGAAGTGGGTTGTCCTTGGTTTCACGAAATTCGTGCCAAACACTAGTACAAAAGCGCGGATTTTTCCACGGAGGTTTTCCACGTTTCTTACTTTTTGGTGTAAAATCCGATGTAACAGGAACGAGGCGTCGCTGTATCCACGCCTAGCCGTCGTTGTATCCACGCTTGGACTCTTAGATGTCCCTGTATCCACGCCTAAACTCTTGGACGTCGCTGTATCCACGCCTGACTGTCTCTCTAGCGATGGTACCATCTTTTGTTGACAGTCATTATCATATTTACAGTTGTAACTAGGTTGCGGGTGGTGGAAGTCATTATGAAAGAAAGAGAAAACATCCTCAAGCCCTAAATATATCCCATTAGTCTCAAACACCATCAACATGTCCTCATATCAAGGCATGGGAGGATTGATAGTTTGTAGGGATTCAACAACCATCCAAGACTAAAAACTATTGTCTAAGGATATTATAAAATTTTCTTGAGATCAAGAACCTTTAACAATAATATGGAATAAAAGATTGCATGGTGTTAGCACATGTTTGTTTTTAACACATAAAATTTTATTAATGTGTGTATGTTCATGTAAATTTAAAAAAACAAGGTTGGAATGCATCTTTTCATATGTGTTCTATGGGTTGTCTTCTTTAGCTTTAGTTTCAAAATAAAAATTTACATAATAAATTTTAATATAAAAATTGATTTTATAATTAATATAAAGTGAAAGTTTATTATCAATTAATTATTAGATTAAACTAACAAAATCTACTTTTTTTTTCTTTCAACCCTAAATAGGAGACTCTAACCTAGAACCCAAAACAAACAAACCCTACCTTTAATTTTGGTATTGAATGCATATTACATTCATATTTTTTAACATAATAAATACCTAAATACTTTATTATTATTATCTAAAAAATGAATATTATGAAATACAACCCAACCTACATTAAGGATCTAGTGTCATCAACAAATTGGAGAAAAATTATGTTGCTAAAACTATATGTGGCATTGATAGGTTAGTTGTGCACTACAAATGTGTCTAGATATCTGGCTAGTCTTCTTGAGGTCAAGTGTGATGAACAAAACTTAGAAACCATGGCACAGGCATTCACTAGGGGTTATTTTCCCTAGGAGATGGATATGAGTGCCATTAACATGTTCCATGCATAGTGGATGGGTCTTGAGGCCTTATGAAAGTCATTTTGGTAGAGGAATATCATCCTAAGGCTACTTAAATTGGTTGATGGAAATATAAAACATTCTCAAGCCCTAAATATATATCCTTAGTCTCAAGCACCATCAACATGTTCTCATATCAAGGCATGGCAACATTGACAGGTCATTATCAATGGGGATGTAGACTTTGACAGTACATTTTGGTAAATCCCTTTTTTAGATCGAGTCGAGTACTGAATGACATCGTCGTCGTTTATTGTACATTTGTCCTGAGTCGAGTCGAGTATTGAGTAATTTGTCTTGCGTAGCAGGTTCTACTTTCTCCATAGGTCTCTCCTCCCCTTGGCTGCTAGATTCTTTCTGAGAGGGGGTTGCTTTAGAATTGGTATGGATCGATGCAACTTTGAGCGCAGTTTCTGGAGTGGCTGCCTTTTGGTGGAGTAACGGGAAGGCCTTTTCTACTTCATTCTCCATTTCTATCAGTTGGTGGTTTGCATTGGCACTGTTCCACCATGTAGGCTTCTGATTGGATTTCCTTTTGGCATGGGGTCTACCTTGCTTTGCTTCCCCAGGTCATGAACAAGTTTGTGATTAGGGCAAGAGGTGATTGTGTGCTCAACAACAAAACAAGATTGGTAACAGAAGGTAACGTGCTCATAGTCAATATTCTGTTTCAACTTTCCACATATCACTTCAGGAAGGATTTTGGAAACATTTCAACACAAATCCTTGCAGAGGTTGTCCATTGTCTTTCTGTTGTTTCAGGTCTGCAGTAACGAACTTTGCCTATGCCATTTTCAATCTTCGCCAGTCTCTCAAGAGGCCAGAATTGTAGGGAAAGATTAGGGTTTCCTTACACAGTGGAACTGGGGTTAAAAAATTAATTGAGGTGTTAAAGGTAGGTTACTGGGGCTTCATTCAGAGAGCAGCTGATCCCTATCAGCTACTGCATCAAACTCAACAATGGAGAAATCTGGTGGACATGGGTAGAAATAAGCCCTCCTCCGATAGAAGGGGCTTCCAGCTTTGATAAGCCCAGCTGTGCAGATCTATCAATGTATGCCATCAGTTAGAAATCAGCAAACAAGTCCATGCTTATGACAGGAATTAGTTTGTGTGGGATTTGTGGCATCCTTTTCCACAGAAACAGAGCACCGAGCAAAGCTATGTAAGTCTGAAGATGAAACAACATTCTTAAATGACAATTTTCCCTTTACAACGACTGAAGGACTGATGGTGAATGGGAAAGAAGCAGCTTAATTTAGGTTCGAAGATATCAATCCTTGGCTGGGCAATCTAGGCTTGAGGGAGTTTGACTCCATGGATGACATGGTGTGAACTTGTAGGGGGGAAATGGAGACAGTTCTGTAGCGGCTAGGCAAAACCCTAGCTGTGGAGAAGCGTAGAGGAGAGCGCATCCATTTCTCTCAACTTGTTGGTTCTCATACTACATTTGGTCTTTTTTCGAAGAGAGAAAGATATGATAATAGGATTTCAAAGCAGGTTAAGAATTTTCTTGAACATAACCTAAGTTTAGGTCATGCAACAATGGTAACACCATAAATCACATCACAAAGGAAACAAAATAGTTGGGATAGGTGGCTAAAGTATGCTTGATAACATTGACACAATGGTGAAAAGGAAAAGTTTGATGAGGGTGTGGTTCTATATCCCAGATATGATATTCCTGAGATGATGTGAGTGACCCATTTTGAGGGAAGAAAAGAAAGGGGAGGAGAATGGTGAGGGGCAAAACCCTGATGAAAAGAATTGAGAACGCTACGAGGGCACAGAATGGGCATGTAATTTTGGCCTTGAAACTCTTCGGGAAAATGTAGTTGGAGGGTGTGAAACCCAACTCGACTACAGTGTCTAGTGCTCTGCCCGCATGCGCATCCATAGCCGATGCACAGAGGGAAAAAGAGATACATGGTTACATTCTTAGAAGGGGTTTCTATCTCCAGACTTTTGTGGGGAACGCCCTCACGAATATGTATGCAAAATGTGGGATTTTAGAGGATGCATGCACAATGTTTGACAGAATGTCTGAAATATATGTTGTGTCATGGAATGCCATGCTTACAGGTTTTTCACACAGTGGGCAGTGTGATAAGGCGTGGAATCTATTTGATGTGTGGGGAGCCTTGCTTAATGCATGCAGAATGCATTGTAATTTAGATCTAGCAGAACATGTTACAGGTTGCCTTTTTGAGTTAGAGCCTGAAAATGCCACAAATTATGTGTTGCTTTCAAATATCTTTGTTGCAGCTAGCAGGTGGGATGATGTAGCCAAGGTGAGGAAAAGTCTGAAACATAAAGTGTTAGAAAGGAGTCCAGGATGTAGTTGGATTGAAATCAACGATAGGGTCCATGCTTTCCTAGTTGGAGACCAATCACATCCACAAATGGAGAAAGTTTATGTAAAACTAGAGGACTTGAGTAGAGATTTGGAGGAGGCAGTGTATGAGTGGGACCCAAAATTAATTGCACATGATGTTGAAGGGGAGTAGAGGAACAAGTTCTCTGTGGTCATAATAAGAAGCTAGTAATTTCTACATTAATATTTACATACTTCTAGATGCCTATCCTGATTTCCAAGAATCTCTTGGTGTGTAGTGGATACCATGCTGCTTCTAGTTCATTATAGAGATTCTGGCAAGGAGGTGGTTGTGAATGGCAGCGATTCCACCTACCATCATCAAGATGGATGGATCATGTTCTCGTATAAACCTATCTGCTGGATACTAGAGGTTGTTTTTTTATCATATGAAAACATCGTTTCACATTCTGCAGGCAATTTTTTAATGGAATTCTTGTTGACAGTGGTTTGTTATACATTAGTTATGATACAGTTTTTACATTTTCCCGTTGTCTAGATTAGAAAGTTCACTTTTCATTTCTTATTACTGAGTTTCTGTTTGGGCTGGCAGATTTTGAAATGAGAGGTCACAAATGAGTATTATAATCAATGAAAAACCTGTGGCAGAGCTCAATGTCCTTGTTGTCATCACAGGTATGCTTCTATTTTTTAATACTAGACAATTTTGATGGCTTTAGTAGGTTAACAACTTTGTTCTTACCATGTTTTAGTACATTTCTGCTATAATGTGCTCGACTGAGTTTCTTTTAACCCAAGAAACTACATTAGCTTCTAGATCTTGAGGATGATACTTTTTATAGTCTAAGATTGTCAAGGCAATCACGAGTGTTATAAAGGAGAATCTTTTTTAAAACATTATTTTTAGATATACCAGAGACTATAATTCAGAATATTTTAATTTGCTGTACCACCATTCTAATTTGTTTGCAACATGTTACTCTTATTAATAGCGAAGGGTTTATGTAGCCAGTTTGACTATAAATGCCACAGACAAGGGTTTTCTTCAACGCAAATGTTAAATTCCCACTGTCTTGGATTGTGTGTATTAGGATACTTTACACTTACCTCATTTTAACAGGTTTCATAACCACCTGGATTTTCATAATTAAGTTGGATCTTCTTTGAAAGTATATTTTGATGTTACTAGATATCTGATATCCTGCAAATATGGCAAATTTATCTGTGTGTAAGGGTATAAAATATTAAGGAGGCTTTTGTTCAAACTTTTCTGGTTCATCAAACTGCAAGTTTGTGCATATTGTTTGATGTTTTATGTCCCTTGTCTTACAGGTAACTGCTTATCTTGCCTGTAACTGATACAATAATCAGTGATCACCATGAAGCAAATGCTGAGACCAAAATTTGGTGAACCATCTTGTTTGCAGTCATCACAGAATTCCTGCATATTTTTTTTGAAGTTCATTCAGCAAGAAGGTATTTGGGAATCAATGACAAGTAGGGTGGAACATTTACATGGGGGTTCCCTCAAGAATCTGTATTGAATGCAAGAGTGCATATTAAGGAATATTATTTATATGGAGATATCTATCAGTGTACAACTGCATTAAAGGTATTTTATATTAAGATTTCTTTGTATGCAAACATATTATGGTTTTCTTAATTTTTGCTGCTATGCATATTGGTAATTTGTATTATTAAAATGTTTGTTTTATGTCTCTGCTTTGAAAAATTTATAAGAGATTATCCCTGTGATCAATTACGAGCATGATTTCATGGTTTTAGGCTTTCATTGCAAGATATAGTGCATAGGTTCTTATAAGTGATATAGTGCAATTACTCTTTCTGAGTATGAGCAACATCAACATCTAAGTGAGCAATTTTTTCCTTTGGTTTAATTCTGTGGGATTTAACCACAGGCATCCATTTACTTGCACATCACTTCTTGATTTTCATTTTAGCACATAGTACCCTATTCTTGGTTGAAATACATTTGATATGCGCTGACTTTATAATGCCGTACAACTACCTAGGGTGCATTGATAGGCATTATAGATTGTTGATTGTTTGATAAGAGAAAGGGGAGGAGAATGGTGAGGGGCAAAACCCTGATGAAAAGAATCGAGAACGCTACGAGCAGGCAAGTTAGTTAATGTCTAAGTGTTTTCTTGAAGCTGTTTCATATGATTTTCATATAGTTGCACTAATTTATACTATTGATTTTTGACTCCTCCCAACGAAAAACAGGATATTAATGAATATGGCAGACATGTATTGAATCGGAATGCATCTGCTCTAGAAGTTGATGATTCTGAGAAATTAGTCATAGAAAATATACTTGGATGTGATTTGTATATCCGACAGTATAGAGACAATTTTGAAGATATTAAGCTATTGAAGCCTGACAGTAATGTTCATGTGCACCTTCCACCTCCAATATTTCCTGACAGATTGAACGCTATCACAGAGACAAAGTCTTCTCGATACTATGTTGCTGTTCATATTTTAGATCCAAGGGTATAAGAGATTCATTCTGTTCTTATCCTTTGTTTTCCTATGGTGACTAATTGTTAATATTTTTTTTTGATGGTATTGTGCAAATCTGGGTTTTCTTCTTACTTTGTTTCATAGGAGTTAATGTTGACTGAAGATGGCAATGGCCAAAACGTTTTTTGTGCTCTCCATTTAGTAACCACAACATAAGCATCAGAGGATCAAAAGCCTTTTCCTCAGAATGCAAGGTCTAGATGTCTTAGGCCATTGATGATAGAAACAAACAATCATGTAGTTGGTGCAGTAAACTGGAATGAAGTGTTTATATTTGAAGTTCCTCATCAGGTACTTTTCGCTACAATAAATTTCTCTGCATGCAACTTAATCATGCCAAATAGTATATCATGAGGGCAGTTTTTTGTACTCTATTTTTGATTAGTTCAGTATTCCTGCCCTGTACATTCTCTTGTCACACTTGTCATTCTCTCTTATTTTGTTTTTGGAAGTATATCTCTCTATTTTGCTTCAGATTATGAAATGGTTTTAGTATAGAATAAGGACAGAAAAACAAATTTCCTTAACATTTTGGATTGTATGTGCTTTCTACATAGGGCTTAACAAGCTTGGAGGTTGTGGTAACAAATCTTTCAGCAAGAGCAGGAAAAGGTAAGCGTCAACTATTTTTTGTCATTGAAAATTTAGTTTTACTCTCCATTTGTCTTAATATGTCATTGCAACCTGTTTGAATGTGTTAAAACACATCCTTCTATCTATTATGTTTGTTACTGAACTTTTCTAGGCTCATTGCCCTACTCTTCTTTTTATTATGAGCCCAAAAGCTCTTATGGGGAAGTTTACTGTTTATTAGGCCTACCATGATCAATCAACATACTCGAATGACCAATACAGCCATGTAGCTAGGTGATTAATCATGCAACCAAACTTTTTTTTAATCAACGGATGTATAAGTTAATGATTTGTAGTGTTCTATCCATCCCTTTGCTCCACAAATTTGTACAAAGGCCTGTACACACATATAATGAATTAATCAAGGGAGTATTCCAACCTGTTATTAAACCACTATAGATCCCCTAAGAATCCATAACAAAAAAGTCCCAGTGCTTTAACAATTTCCTAAGTTCAGTAATCAGGTTATCACCAACTCCCATAGTTTCTTGTATTAAAATGATATCTAGATGTTATTTCTCTACTAATTTGAATAGAGAAAGACACTTGGATTGACTTCCTAGCCCTCGAATATTTAATGAAATTAATAGAACCAGGGAACCCTAGACTTGGGTTGAAATTATCTAAGAACCCCTTTCAAAACACCTTCTTTCCCTTGTAAGACTTCAATTGTAGCTCTTTCCTAGGATTAACACATATATGACTTCTGATCTACTGTCCCATGAATCACACCCTTTGTATTTTTAGTTCCCAAAGGCTCGGATAGAAGTAGACCTTGATTTATTTTCGCACTGAAGGGTCTTAATCCATTATGCCCCCCTCTCCTTTGTTCTTTCACACCAATAAGGTCAGTGGAACCATTACAATTAGTTCCCATCTCATTCCATGATGTAATGTTGTAGCCTAAATTCATTGTAACTGGATTTTTATTTATCCCTAATATAGTAATGGAGGTTTTGAAAGGATGTTTCCCCCCCTTTCTCCCCAAATTATTTTGAAGTGATAATTTGACTATAGTAGGCCAAAGAAAATTCTCACTGAAATCAATAGTAGGAGTAGGAGAATGTAAATGAGACTTAAAAAAAGAGGAACCACCATTGGCATTGTTTTTGCATCCTCTAATTTCTGTAGTTGCTCTTGCACTTTGCTTGTATTAATAATCCCCAGAGAAACCTTAATCTCATCAATCATGATCAAAGTCCCTTCTACTACCAATGTATTCTCTTGTATATCTTCGACCAAATGTGGGTCAATATTATTCAATACATCCTTTGCACCATCTTCCAAAATTAGAATTTCCTCAACACCTAATGAAATAGGCAGATCCAGATGCATGCAACCTTTTTCAGGCGGCTGATAATCACCCACATATGGGCATTCATTATTTTTTCAAACCTTGTTGAAAAAAGGCAAAGAGCAGTTCAATGTTAAATTTCCTTGAGTATGCGATCTATAGGAATGGAATGGATGTTCCGGTAATCTAAGATTGGTACATGCGCAAGACTGGCCATCTCTATTTCCATTGATTCCCATAGACATATACATCCACCAGGACCCTAGTGACATATATGTAACAAGAATTAGAGAAAGTGATCTCCAATTTTATTGTTTTCCCAAGAAGATTACCTAGTTCCTCTCGGAACGATACCTTCTAGAATTCCAAGGGTAACACTCAAAATTTCACCTAGATGGGGACCATGAGGGATTCTTCGATCGTGCATCGAACAATGGATTCCATGAAATTAGGGAGAGATATGGTGTTCCCCAGAACCATATACCTTGTATAATATTGGTCTCAACATTGGCTACATATTGAAAAGTGAAACTCATCCAACCTTTAGGAAGGATATTAAAGGAAGGACCATAACCAATGGCTAGAACCCAAACCTTTTGAATCTATTTGTTGGGATTGTACATCAACATACGTCTACCAAGAAAAAACCCAACTAGTGTAATCCACAAATAATCCATAATCCGGGATACCTAGAAATCTTCCCCAACACACATACAAACCAGATCAACCCTTTTCTTTATAACCGTGTGCACTGTATACTGTGTTGCTATTTATTACAATTAATTAATCTCCTGAAACAGAGGGTAACTATATATGCAGAATTTTAGCATTTGTGCCACATTCAAACCAATGGTTGTGAATCTTGCTCGCATGGTATTATTACCTTTGATGATTTGTCTGCTGAAGTAAGGGCTGAGGTTTATCTGCTAATATATGTTAATGACTTCTCTGACAGGGCGCTCAGCCTGACCCCATTGCTGCCTTGGCAATAGCAGGGTAGACAAGCTCTTTTATGAAATATGTAACTATATTTTTATGCACAATATAAGAATTATTTCTTTTATCAAAAAATAACTTTTGTGTTTTTGTGATAAATGGTTTAATTTTGAATTTTGATGGTGGTCAACAGAAATTCTTTAGTGAATGAGTTCAATGAAATACAGAGGGCTGCTCAAGATTGTGATATTCAGGTTCCTCTCGAGGTAATTAAGTAAGTATCAACTTGAATCTAAATCTCTTCAGTTATATTGTTTTTATTATCTATTTCTTTCTCATGTTAATTATTCAATTTTATGATCTTTTTCTCCCTGTACATTTTTGTGACATTTTTTAATGCTTTAAATTCAGTACGTCTATTGGAAACAATCTTGAAGCGGGTTATGTTTTTCTAACAGGCTTATTGATGGCGGAAAAAATCCCGATGAGTTCACTAAGGATATTATAAACAATTGCATTCAGAGAAATCAAATAACCAAAAAAAAATCAGAATCTTTCAAGGTGAGCAAATGTCTCCTTGTCTACTATTTGCTGTGGATGTCAGATCTACGAAGTTCAAGATTTGGTGGAATTCGGACTTCAAAGATAATTTGTTATTTTGTTTTTAAAAAATGACAATTGGTTATGAACAACAACATTATTTGAACTGATGTCTTGTCTGTATTCTTTTGTCTTGATTTTCAGAACATGCAAAACAAAAGATGTCCATTTTAGAACATAGAGAATACCAAAGGCTGAAATTTTGTTGAAAAGTATTAGGGAAATGTTGGAGTTTTTGGAATAAAACATATCCTGCAAGCAAAATTAATTATGAAATTTCGAACATGTCTTTTAGAAATGCCCACATTTTCCTACATTGACTCAAATTGTATAAATTGAAACTAACTTTTTGTAATAGAAACAATGAAACACAGTTCTGATAGGAAATTTATTTTTGGGATTTTAAGATATTTCTCAGAATATCTGTGCAATTCCATTGCCCTTGCACAAGTTTCATGTGATTGGTGGAATTCAGCATTAGTATTTTCAATGGAGATTTCATAGGGACAATGTGAAAGTGTCAATTCAGTGAATTGATTATGTTTGCAAGGGTAGGGTTGATGTTGAAATATAGTATCATGAATGTATTAATATTTTATGTTTCCAATTTCACAAGGATAAGGAGATGTTGATAATGTAGGAAGAACAAAGTGCATTTGTATCAGGGTTTAAAATTTATGATACTTAATTTTGGCTTCTGTCCCTAGGATACTAAACTTGTTATTGGTGTAATGTCTTCCCAAAACATGTTTCATCTTTGAGCAGAACCTTATTCAATATGTAACTCTTATTTTTGCCTCCAGCATTGTCAAAGAAGTTGGTATGAAAGTCAGATTTCAACTGTGAAATTTATTCATGGGTGGCTAAGATATTGGTACACCTATAAAGGAAGGCCACAGAATACTAGAACTTACAGGCTAGTCCACGGGCTCTCTGAATATCTGATACATGAAGTTACCTATCATGGCCCATATGTACCTTTTTGGAATGAATGTTCTAGTTTATACAACATACTATTTTCACTGAGGCCGTAATTAATTTATTTTTGTGAGGATATTCAAGATGGGTAAAGCATCTGTGCTGTCGTCATTTTAGTTGCTAATTTTTTGTTTCTAAAGTAGTTTATTGCTTGCTTCACAGGGGTTGAGAAATCAAATGCTAGTGCAAGGGGGCTTACCAAATGGAGATGCAAAAATAAAGACTGAACACTAGCCAATATTTCAGATTCTTGTACAGCTCAGGACTCATGAGATTATGTTTGGTGTCTATAGTAATTGTTGTAATAATCTGCCGACTGGAATATGTAAGGCATCATTTTAGCACCTTTCTTTGCTTGTTTAAACCATTGGAAGTCCTATAGGAATACTGCTCCTAGTCCTATGAGCAGTATTCCTATAGGACTAAAGAGTTTTGGGTCATGACAATACCCTTGCAAGAGACCTATCTCAAAAGATTCCTTGTGTAGCTCTAATTGCAATGGTACCACTCTCATTAACCATTTTTAAGTGGACCTGACAATACACTTGTTGGTGGCTTGTATCAAAAGACTTATTGTGAGGCATTGATTGCATTGTTATAACACTCTAGCAGCCCTTTTTCGTGCTCGGGACTACTTGTCTGAAATCAAGGCCCCATGGATGGAGATTTCTTGGTTTACATAGGCATGCGGGTGAGTGGACCTGGTTACAGCTTGTCATGTTTGCATAGATTGTAGGTATAGCATCCCCGTCGCTATTCCTGGGGTTTGCATTTAAAAAAAAAAAACTTTTACAAAGCATGGATACAGCGACGGCCAGGCGTGGATGTATCCACAGCAAGGCGTGGATATAGAGATGGCAAGGCGTGGCTATATCGACGTCTTATTCCTGGGTTTGCATTTAAAAAAAAAAACCTTATACAAAGCGTGGATACAGCGACGGCTAGGCATGGATACAGCGACGGCCAGGCGTGGATACAGAGACGGCCAGGTGTGGATATAGCGACGGCTTAGACATCTAACGAAATATAGAACATTGTCGCTCTTGCAACGCAAATTAGGGGTCGTTTCTATTGCGACGGAATTGTTTCCACGGAAAAAAAAACACTTAGACGTGGCAATATCCACGATTTTCCGTGGATATTGCCACATTTTGCCGTGGAAAATTGATCACTTGTACTAGTGAAAACACTTCTAGTTAAGGCTCCTTTTAGCATTGATTTCAAGGGTAAACATGTGTCATTGTTGTTTTGGAAATTTTCACCAAATAACCATGATGAATTTTTAAATTTGATAATTGTGGTTGTGATTTACTCTATCTATGATCATGTGGGTTGTTTCCAAGAAAATTTCCACCTCCGCATTAAAAATTATCAAATTAATTCTATCAAGAATTCCTAGGGACAAAATTTAAAATTTTAATATAGTTTTTTTGAAAAATATGAAAATACCCACACTTTATTATGTAATATTTTTTTATTGGAAGACTACCCTACAAAGGCTATAAAGTGGATTGAATGTATAAGAACATGATGATGTCAGGTGTACATGCATGCACACCCAATATACTGATGGAGGATGTTAAGAAAATTGGGCATGAATGTGTGTGTTAGTATTAGGTGTTGGTTGTGCATGAATGTGCTAGTAGGAGCGTTTGACATGGTGCTAGCAGACAAGAAGATGGACTATATGGAGGTGTGAATAGTAGGGGCATGTAAGGGCACCTGCATAGGGGGTGTCACCATGCAAGGAAAGAGTGATGTAACATGCAAGGGAAAAGCGATGTGTAGGAATTTGACAAGGGTCATGTAGAGGAGTGAGAAAGGGAGAGGTTTGGTATGGGGTAGGAAACAAGGGTCTACAAGGAGCTCAACATTGATGGGAATCAACTACTAACTCTAGAAGAGATCCTAAGGAATTGGGAACTGACCAATTTTATTGGGTACACAAGACTAGATTCATGGAATTGATTTAGAGCCCTAAAACAATAACTTTTGATCCATCAACCTATGACGCCTACTACCTAAAAACAGCCCTAGAAATGCAAAAGTTTGTTGTCAACAACCATGGAGCAAAACTTGGAATATGGTATACCATTAGAAATGTATTGAAATTCCTTAAATCACCCTTAGGATTCATTTTTTCCTTAGGACCATAATCATAATATAATCTGTTAAAAAATTCATGATAATGGAATTTTTCCATCTAAGAGGTGTGAAACTTCCACCTTGAATAGACTAGGCATACAAATTCAAAATTGGGAATATTATGGTTCATTGGAAAGGTCATCTAGATCCCTATAGGGTACAGCCAATGTATTTTCTAAAACATGAACATAAACTATTTTATTTTTACATGAAATTAATATCATGTTTAAGTAGGACTTCCCTAGTGACCAACAAAAGGGGCCAACGATGAAATTTTTGCAAACTAGGTCCACTTGTCACATAGCCTTAATGGAACAGTATTGACATAGTGAAGCTATTATATCATGGTTTCGTAACTTGGAAATAATTTGAAGTGATCTCTCTAAGGGAAAAATATTTGGTTCATGAAACAAACTAAACCAGTGCAGGTTGAGCCTAAATGAGTGCTGATAAGACATTGTTGGGAACAATTGTGGTCTTTATCACTACCATCCAAGTGACAGTGTCTTGGGTTATAGTAGGATAGATTATATTGTACCTTTGAAACCTATTTATCCCTACAATCCTTAAACATAATAGTGAATCCCTAACAAAACTTAAACTAAGACCCTGAAACTGACTTGGATTACCAACAAATGACTTAATGTTGATGATTGATACTCTTTAATGGGATTGTTAAGTCACTATATGGAACATGAAATAAATGCCTACAAGCTTATAATAAACTTTAATAGTGTAAGAGTCATAATGACTATGACTCCTATGCCTTTGTTGGACTGGAAATACAGCTTGAGAAGGATGCTTAAAGCAACCTTCCTTCTAGTTTGGGGAGATAACACCTTGATGCATCATGTTGATCCCATGAATGGTTTTGGATCAATATTTTTTGCATTGGAGGGGTAAATCCTTCCAAGACATCTTGAACAATGGGATCACCCACATGATAGTCATGAATACTTAATAAAATTTATAATTTTAAGTGACTAAGGTGGGCGAAGGGGAGTAAAATGAACTATAGGTGAAAACCATTTTTTATAGTATGGATAACCTGGAAAATGAAAGTGGTGCAATATAATCATACAAAGGAATTTGCAATTATATTTTACAAAAAAAGAAGGAAAATAACTATAAATTTGGCTTTTTTAAGCAATGTGGACCAAGTGATGCGGGCCCCTCATCTAGAATATGTCTTAAATATGAGAATTGAGGATTAATACGCGGCTCAATAGAAAGTCTCATGCATGCCTTCAATTAGACTTGAAAATCGAGGAAGTGGGAATCATTTACAAGCATTGACCCACTCGAGAAAGAAACTAGTAAGAAAACCAATCAACTAAGGGAATAAAGAAGTATAATTTGTGTGTGTGTGTAGAAGACGTTGAAGTATATCAAAACCCTTAAGTACTTTTACTTTATATGTGAGAATAAAGTTGTTTGGGGGCTATTACATCACACTTTTGAGTAAATAATAGTTGCAGTCACACAACCATGTTAATTGTCATGCCATCATATTTTCGCTTCACTCAACAATATTTATTCTAATTCCCTTAAATTTGACCTACCAACTTTAACCTAACAATAGTCAAGCTCATTGTCATTTATGGTGATACTAAGAAACAATTTTCTCTTAGAAAGAGCACTTGTTTAAAGGATTCCTAATATAAACTACTTAAATCAACAACATGGTGGAAAGAAACTACTTTTCACACTAGAATCAAGCAAACCAAAACTCAAGGAGAAGCAAGAAACCTATGACACTAAATTGAAAAGGACAAAATTGAGAGTAAAATCAAAAGGTACCCTCAAACTTAAAATGAAGCAAACCAAAAACTCAAAATCAAAGAAAAACAAGGTATATACAAGAATACAATTAAATTAAGGTGACATTTGTACAAGAAGGTGGGGTTCCTTGAGCATGTAAGAAATTTAGGTGGTGCCATTCATTGAGAATTGTAGTGGCTCACCATTCAAAGTCTTTAATTTGAAAGAATTGGTCCCTAAAACCTCATAAATCATGTAAGACCCAACCATAATGAATCAAACTTGTGGTGTTTGGATGGGGCCTCATGTTCATTGTCCCACAATAGGATATCATCTACTACTTTATAATTTTCCATTGCGACTCTCCTTTTTGAATGACCATTTGATGATGTCTCGTTTATTTTGGAGGCGTTGAAATGTGTTATAAAGTGGAAACAAGGAAGGTCTTCTATCATTGCATGTGTCCTTGCATGCTAGAAGACATAAAGCAAGAAGCCAGATGTATTGATGTGATTTTCCAAAGTTTAGAATTAGGAAAAGTACATTAAGTGATCTAATTATTAATTGACTTAATGGAGTCAATTTTATAGAGTTACAGTGAAAATAATTTAAAGTGATGGCTAATCTAATCTTGGCCATTGATCTCACAAGAGGATCTCATCCATTGATCCATAGCGAGGGTTAGATTTTTTGTTTGGCCATTGAGTTAAAAGAAGATTTGGTGGAGAGGACGCACACACACAGAAAAATAGAGAATTTAGAGGAAGAAGTTTGCAAAGAATACATAGGAGCATTCATCCAGAGGATTCACATACTGTTTAGGAAGAGCATAGGGTTGTATGAGTTCACTAAGAGGGAGGTCATAAAACAACTGTATGGATTTTGTACTGCTAACGCAGAGGGACGTACAGCTGCGCGGGGGGGATGTACTGATTTGCTGGGTTTTCTCAGTGATTCACAGAGGTTTGATTTTTCCAGGTTGGGTGAATAGACCTGTTGGACTGTATTTGTTCTATATCTTCATAATAAAATTTATTATCTGACTGTTGTACTGATTTTCCGGAATTGGGTTCTTTCTGGGGGTTTCCATACCTAAAAATAATGTGTCTCTATTGATGTGATTATTGTTATATGTTTCTTAGTATTTATTTTCCACTGCATTATTAGTAAAGAAACTCATACATGTGTGCTTATCAGTAAAAATTAAAATATACTGTGTAACTCAAGATTGAGTTTGAAGGAAATTTACATGGTATCAGAGCTTTGTTGAGCTAAATCTAAGAAACAATAACATTATTGATAGATCATGGGAATATCTATTAAAGACACAAACCTAGAGTTCATATCTAGGGTTTGATAAGTACACTTCATTATGGTCATATAGTTGAGAGTCAAGGATAGACTCTAAGGGGCTCGGAAATTTCCTACATGGAAAGAAAGGATCACGAGGATCTTGGATGCTAGTGATGCAAAGGAGCACATTGACTCCACAAAAGTTGTGCCCACAGATCTTGAAGAGTTGGTAAGGTGGAAGAAGTTAGATTCCAGATCTATGTTGATCATCTTGGATGGGGTGAAGGACCACATAGTCCCTCACCTTTCCGGGAAGAAGACCACATTGGAAATGTGGAAGGGTTTGGAAGGTCTTTACTAGAGAAAGAATGAAAACTAGAAGATGGTGCTGCAAATAGGTTACATAGTACCAATATGGACAAGGGTGAAGGAGTGGTGCCTTATGCCATAAGGATCACATAGATTAGAGACAAGCTTGGAGAAGTTGGCTCTAATATTGAGGATGAGGAGCTAGTTCAGAGAGCTCTCAATGGATGTTCTAAGCCATGGGACACCTTTGTAAAAGTTTGACTGTCAGATGTTATGGGATGAATTTGTGTAGGAGGAGGCCCCTATCGGTTAAGCTTCGGGTTCATCCAGCAGTGCCTCACATATTGTAGATTAAGAAGCTCTAGCCCTAGCAGGGAAGAGTAAGGGTAAGGAAAATAAGAAGAATGGTGGTAAGACGAACATTGACATGTCCAAAGTCAAATGTTTTATTTACCATAAGAAAGGATACTTTGAATCCTAGTTCCCATATAGGAAGAATAAGAACAATACCCATATGGTAGGTTTTGCAGAGGTAGAGGAGTTCAACAAAAAATTAGACAAGGACTTTTGTTTGATGGATTGCATGGAAAGCACCATAGGAAACAATATTTGGTACATCAATAGTGGAGCATATTGTCATATGATAGGATAAAAAAGGTGCTTCAAGAGCTTGCAGGAGGGTGGATTAAATCTCCACATTGAGTTGGGTGATGATGCATAGTATTAGGCGCAGGGAGTTGCTACTGTTTCATTTTACAGGAAGTATGGAAAACCCCTTAGTTTTGCTGATGTATTGTATGTTACAGGGTTCATCAAGAACCTCATATCCATTTCCACCATGGAGGAAAAGGGATTTCAGGTGAAGTTTCAAGATAAAAAGGTGTATATGAGGCCCAAGGGGTTAGATAAGAGCGTGGATCGTGTGATTGGGATCAGTAGTAGGAAGGTGTACAGACTACACTTCAGGTATGCAAAGGCTCTAGTCAGCAACAAAAACAATTGGGGTGAGTTGTGGCATAGGAGGATGACACACTTACACCATGGAGCACTGAGGCATTTGAGACATGCAGTCATTGGAGTTCCTCGGGTACATGAGGAGAAGAATAACCACTGCAAGGGTTATGCATTGGGGAATAACATCAGTAAACCTTTCCCATAGAGTGAGCACAAGTATAAGGGGACCTTAGCGTTAGTGCATTCATATTTTTGCAAACCCATTAGTGTCAAATATTTTAGTGGCTACAACTATTGCATCACTTTCATTGATGACTATTCCAGGAAGACTCGGATCATTTCTTGAATGCTAAGTTAGAGGCCTTTGAGTGGTTTCAGGAGTTCATGACTCTCGTGGAAAACCAAATGGGAAGGAAGATTCAAGTATTAAGGACGAACAACAGGGGTGAGTACACCTAAAATTATTTCTTAGAGTATGGTTCATCAGAGGGGATCAAGAAGGAGCACATTGTCCCTCATACCTCGCAACAAAATCTAGTGGCAGAGAGAAAAAACCAGAAATTGGTAGGAGCAACCAAGGCCATGATATTTGATTAGGGATTGCCACTATTCCTATGGGGCAAGGCATACAGGACCACAATTTACATTCATAACAGGTGTACCCACACAACTTTGCGGTGGAATACACCCGAGGAGGTCTTCACATGCACTAGAACATATGTGAGCCATTTATGCATATTTGAGAGTGTCTGCTATTGTCAGGTTCATGTTGACAATAGGAAGAAGTTGTGTCACGTCCCCTCCCCTCTTGCTGAGGAGAGGACGCAACGATTGCGTTGCCATAACCGGGCATCTAGCCCCATGAACATAAACAAAATGCATTGAAAATAGAAAATACATATGCAGATGTATAACAAATGCAAATACAGCGGAAGCAAATCTCTTTCAATACATTCATAATAGTTCTTAAAACAAATACATTACAGAAATTAAATTCAAGAGAGCACATATCTTGAAAATGATCTTCCCCGCAACTATCTATGTTGCTACAATGTTCCACAAAACCATAGGCCAATTTTTCTCATCAATCTCTTAGCACAACTGCCACCCCTGAGCTGGGCATGATTTCCACAAGGAAAAGGGGAACAACAAGCTCACACATAGCCAAATACACACCAAGGTTCAACCAAGCCAACCTATATTTAGGTTTATTAGGATGCTAAGGCAGAGGAAGGGAAGAATTGCTAAGCTAGTGAGCTAAAAAATAAAGCTATGGACACCTATACAATATCTATCTAGCTTAGCCTACACAGTCCCTCAGGCCATACCTTCAATTCCAGTGTTCTCTCATGTGTGCATAGAATATTAGCCAACCCCTCTTGATATTTTGTGAGTTTCTTCTCTTCACTAGGTTTTTCACTCCAGTTATGGGCCTCTTTCACTCCTAATAGTTCAGACCAAAACAAGGATGCACATAACAAAAAAACACAAGTACTAGGCATGAAGAAAAACGTTCTGGGAACCAAAAACGAATTGGTAGATGGAGAAATCCACCCCAGGAGAGAAATTCAATTTCAACAAACGTTTATGGGCTTCATAGGGGCAGAAACGACCTCTACAAACCCCCAAATCGTGAATCTCTCTATCATATCTGCTGAGCAACACAAAAACGGATTTCCATCCATGGAGGAATGAGGAAAATTGCATAAAACGTGAGGGAAAATGCTTGAGCTAGCTTCAGCTGCATAAGGAATAGAAACTCCTAGGTGAGGAATGGTTTGGGCACCAATTTCTGGGTGTTTTCTTTCCCCACCAGCAAAGATACGAATTCCCAAAATTGATGGATTTCCCCAATACGAAATTGACTGCCATACCTCTCCATTCCCAATGAATTAACTACCTCAGCCAACTTCTGGAAGAATTAAATGAGCCATAGTAGGTGGAGGATATCCAATAGTTGTAGTAGGTAGACACTAGGCCATGACTTAAGTGGTTTAGGTCCACTGTTCAAGATTCCAGGTAGGTGACTCTTCCACGGAGCTCCATGAGGTAGAGCAAGCCACTAGAGAGACTTAGCTATATGGAATTGATGACGGAGTTGATTAACTCTGAACCTTCTAGTTTCAAGGAGGTTGCACAACATGATGTGTGGAAGGAGGATATGGTTGAGGGGTATGACTCCATCATGAAAAACCAGTCATGGGAGGTTGTGTTGAGGCTAGAAGGAAAATGGGTGGTGGGATCCAAATGGATATACAAGGTAAAGCATGAAATAGATGGAAGCGTGGATAAGTACAAGGTGTGCCTCGTGGCAAAGGGGTTTTCAAAGAAGGAAGGTATTGACTATGAGGATACCTTCGCCCCTGTCACCAGATATTTTTCTATTTAGACTATTATCTCATTAGTAGTAGAGATGGGTTGGTGAGTTCATTAGATGGATGTCAAGTCTTCCTTTCTCAATGGAGTTCTAGAGGACGGGGTATTCATTGAGCATCCTTAGAGGTTCGATATGGAGAACAGGGAGTTACATGTATGCAGGTTGTAGAGAGCTCTTTATGGGCTCAAGCAGGAACCTTGGGCATGGTACTCGAGGATAGACAACTATCTACGGGAGATGGGATTCTAGCGGTGTGAGGCAGACCACATCCTATATTTCTTATAAGGAGAGGTGCCTCTAATACTGGTATTATATGTACATGACCTCTTTCTTATTGGATATGAGAGGTTGATTGATGATTGCAAGTCCAACCTTGCAGTTGAGTTTGAGATGAAAGACCTTGGGTTAATGCATTACTTTTAGGTTTTTTAGGTTTTCCAGAGAGATGGGTGATTCTTCATTTGACATGGGAAGTATGCAATAGATATATTGAAGATATTCAGGATGGAGAATTGCAAGCCCATGACCATACCTCTAGTTTCCAACTGGAAGAGGATTGATGCATCGAGCTCAGAGGGGTTTGATTCTACATTGTATCTCCAACTTATCGGTTCACTCATGTATCTGGTAAACACATGACCAAACATTAGCTTTGTAGACAACTCTTTGAGCGAGTTCATGGTGGACCCTCAGAGAGTACATTGGACAACTGTGAAGCATGTACTTTGCTACATCAAAGGTGCTATGGGGTAAGGGTTGGTTTATGAGTGCAGTGGGAGTGTAAAGTTAGAAGGATTCATAGTTGCTCACTGGGTAGGATGTGTAGAATACGGAAAGATAACTTCAGGTTGTTACTTTAGCATTGGGTTAGGGGTTGTCTCTTGGTTCATCAGGAAGTATAAGTTAGTTGCATTGAGCTCAATAGATGTTGAGTACATGGAAGCCAATTTGGCTGGATGTGAGGGAATGTGGATGAGGAAGCTACTTTTAGGGTTATTTGAGTGTGAACTAGAGGCTAGAGTGGTTCACTGTGACAATCAGAGTGGCATCAGGATATCTAAAAATCCAATGCTCCATGACCAGAGAAAACACATAGATATCCGGTATCACTTCCTGAGAAACTTGTGTACAAAAAGGAACCATTCGGTTGGAGTACATTCATATAGATGAGCAGGTGGTAGACATTTTCTCCAAGGTACTTTGCAGCCATAGTTTTGTGAATTTGAGAGACAAGTTGGGGCTTATGCCGAATACCTTCCTCATTGAGAGGGAGTGTTAGAAAGTGGAAACAAGGAAGGTCTTATATCATTGCATGTGTCCTTGCATGCTATAATACATAAAGCAAGAAGCCAAATGTATTAATGTAATTTTTCAAAGTTTAGACTTAGGAGAAGTACATTAAGTGATCTAATTATTAATTGACTTAATGGAATCACTTTTATAAAGTTAAAGTGATGGCTAATATAATCTTGGCCATTGATGTCACCGAAGGATCTCATCCATTGATCCATAGTGAGGGTTAGTGTTTTCTCTTGGCCATTGAGTTAAAAGAAGATCTGGTGGAGATGACACACATAGAGAGACAAATATAGAAGTTA
This sequence comes from Pseudotsuga menziesii, assembly GCA_001517045.1. Lineage (NCBI taxonomy): Eukaryota > Viridiplantae > Streptophyta > Pinopsida > Pinales > Pinaceae > Pseudotsuga > Pseudotsuga menziesii. Next base: position 129,845 of record LPNX010694330.1, read on the forward strand.
GAGGAAGAAATTTGAAGAGAAGACAAAGAAGCATTCATTTGGAGGATTCACAGACTAATCAATCATAGCACAAGGTCGTACGAGTTCGCTGAGAGGGAGTTCGTACACATCAGGCAGAGGCCGTACAATAACCATGCATATTTTGTATTGCTAACAAATAGGGCTGTACTGCTACCACATAGGGTTGTACAATTGTGAGGGGTCGTATTGCTGTCGCAGAGTGGCGTACATTTATGTAGGGGATGTACTGAATTGTTGGGTTTTCTCAGTGATTTACAAAGGTTTGATTTTTTCCAGGTTGGGTGAATCGATCCACTGGATTGTATTTGTTATATATATTCATAATATAATTTCTTATATGTCTGTTGCACCTATTTTCCTATCTTGGGTTTTTTTCCAGGGGTTTCCATACCCAAAAATACTATGTATTTCTTGATGTGATTATTGTTATATGTTTCTCAGTATTTATTTTTTGTTGCATTACTAGCAAAGAAACTCGTGTCTGGTTATCAGTAAAAAATAAAATATAATGTGTAGCTCAAGATTGAGCTTGATGGAAATTTACTGAATGCATATTTTTTAACCTTTCGTATTTCAATTATGGTGTGTGAATGATATTGCAAATGATAGAAATCAAACTTTGCTTCAATAATAGCCAACTTCAAGGATGGAATTTGTAAGTGGATAGGAAAAAATAGTATATTTTCCATACACCAAGGCGTATGGACATTAGTTCATTGGCTTGTAGTTGTCTTGGGCATGATTTAATCATCCCATAAAGTAAAGTTGAGTTTAGTGTGCTAATATCCCTTGTTGTCTTTGATGGTTCTTTTAAGAATAAAAATACTACTTTTATTTGTTTGTTTGACTAATTCATTACCTCGAGGTTAATTGGTGGAGGACTATAAAATTGAATTCCATAAGTGACACCGAGTGAAGCATTCCATCATACATGAAATTTGATCCATTATAGGGAAAACTTTAGTGGTGAAATTTAGCCAATGGGCTATTTTTCGACCTTTTTTCCAAAAAACGATTCACCAATTTCCCATTTTTTTCAAAAATAATTTACCCAAATTCTAGGGGATAATTTTTTACTCTAAAGATCACCAAAATTGTCCAAAATCTATATAAGTCCTTTGAAACTTAAACATTTTTATGAAACTTTTGCCAAACATTTCATGGTTACAAATTTATGAATTATTAATATTCACCAAAGTTTCTAAGTTTGAGAAAATTTTGGATCTTTAAAATTTTCCATGGTCCATTATTAGTCAATATTGGAGAAGGATTTCTAAAGGGGTATAGGGTGTTGAGCTCAATAAATTCTATATTTTGTTACTTAGTAGAGTTTCTAAGGGAAACTACTTATTCCCACATCATGAATTCGTTATTAGCATTCAAGATAAATATATGACTTGCACTAGAAGGTGGAGAGATTGGCCAAACAAAATCCATACCCCATCTTGTGAAAGGAAGTTTCACTTCAATGGGGTTAAGAGGTATGGAAACTAGCTTGTACTTACCAATGAAGCATTTTTAAGGATCACTTTTTTGAACTAGTAAATGAGCATCTTGATGCATGGAAGGAAAATAATAACATGATTGTAAAACTTTTGTTGTCAAAGTTTTGGTAGAAATGTGACCTCCAAAAATTCCACAATAATATGGTTTAATTGCCATTTGATCTTATCCTATAGAGTATTTGTTCCTATAAGATATACCAAAAAACTTGTTCACTTGTCTTTAGCATCCATATCTGGTAGACAAACACATTTTATTAAAAAAACAAAACATAGATTCATACCTTGGTTGTGATGCCAACTCAATTTCATTAGCCATTTATTCATAAGTGATCAAGTATCCTACTCTGAGGAGATTCAACTAAGGATGATGCATGGAATTTAATTAGTAATTCAACTAAATTAGTTCATTTGTGGGTTTCATTTCTTTAATTTCTAGTTCATATTCTTTCATGCACATGATGCATTTGGATCACTCACTGTGTATATCGGTTTAGTTCAATGCAATGACTGGGAGAGATGCATGCATAAATACCTAAACTTTGTGGCCTTGAATGTAATATTAATCTAATTACGAAACAATGACTAATCAAATTTTTTGAGTTGGGAATAGTTCAGTTGATATATCATAAACTTCTAGCTTACAAAGGTAGTTGGCCTAATTTTTTGTGTGTTATACTTTTGGAATAAAATTGTAGAAATAGACACATTTATTGAGTTATTGATTATAAAAAAATATTTGGAGTGATCAAGACTAATTAATAAAGGTGTATACATAATGGAAATTTTAATAGATCCAAAACATTAACAAATTGATGGAAAATGAAAGCTAGCAGACCTAAAGTTCTCTTCTTCAGCATGAAATGCTGATTAAAATCCCTTTTCGCAAACTTGATTCCACAATACTGTGTTTCTGCAACTCAATCCTTTCCACAATTTCTCTTTCGCAAATGCTTTTTCACAAGGGCTTTTCTACAAGAACTTTTCCGCAAGGCCCCTTCCGCAAGACCCTTTTCGCAATAGTGGGTCACAAATTGACAAACTTTCGTAATTGAGCTTCCACAAACTTTGTGGTTGCAACGGTCCTTTCTGCATGCAGATTGCAGATCCTTATTCCCACTTTCCAAAGTTCGGCTTCCGCAATTTGGTTTTTTCGAACCATCAATTCTTTGCTACCTCATTCTCATCCATTAATTTGTTGCAGGTTGCGGATCTACACTCTTCTATTGCGGAACTTAACCATAACCGTCGATCTACTAAATTTCACAGACTTTGACTCGGATTAAGACAACCAAATGGATTGATCAATTCATTATGTATAGTTTTATCACTATCTTTGATAATTCTTCAATGGACTATGAGAGTATAAAATCATGGACATCGAGAACGTAAATTCATGTTTCTGGTTATTGAGAGAATACATTTCGTATACAAACAATTTCATAGAGATTTAAACTCTGTTCTTCATTCAATCAACAACTATCATACTTACATCTCTTTCTCACTTACTCTTTTACACACACACCCTACTCTCTTCCTCTCTTTATCTATATATCACATTAGATAAATTACAATTAAATAGGACTAAAAAAACCTGCCAGATACACAACAATTGGATCTGAACGCCTAAGAAAAGTAAATCTATAACAATTCCTATCCTCGATCTCACAATATTCGAGGACAACAGTGGCAAATTTCCAGTTACCAGAATCAAAATAAATCCTAACAACTAACCCTATCCTTCTTAAATTGACTACATGGAAACACAAGAATAGCATTGACTACTTATTCAGCAAACAAAGGACTTTGTCTCGATGCTCCTGCATCATACTCCAGGGGAAGAAAACAATTCTTCAAAGATCTTTAGGGTGTACATTGTACTTGGAAATATCTAGTTCTATCATCCACGCTGCATCTTTAGATGGTTGATCCTTCCACTTGACCAAATACTGAAAATATTATTTATCTCTAGTCTTCTTTAAAACCCTTTTCGTCAAGGATAACTTCAATATGTGGTTGTTCTTTCTGTGGTAAATGTCCTTGCCAATTTATAAATGAACCATCTTCACCTAAATTTGTTTCCATCTGAACACCTGAATCTTTAAAAGAATATATATCTAGAACATTAAAAATTGGAGAAATTTGAAGATCAGAAGGAAGTTCTATTTCATATGCATTTGCAGAAAACTTCCTTAAAATTTTACAAGGTCCAATTTTCTTGAGCTTCAATTTATTGTAGGTTCCCTTAGGAAACCTCTATTTCCTAAGATAGGCTATTACTAAATCTCCAATCTGGAAATCAACTTGTCTTCTTCTCAAATCTGCTCTTTGTTTGTATTTTTTTGCACATTCCTGCAATTTCTTCTTGGCGTTCTCTTGTAGCGCATTCATATTGGATGAAAAATATTCACCATATGCACTTCTTCTTTGTTGTCCTCCCAAATTTCTAAGTTCAAAGACTCCACTCGGGTGCATACCATATACAATCTGAAAAGGACTCATACCTGTACTTCTGTTAGGTGAATCATTATAAACAAACTCAACTTTAGCAAGAGCTAAATCTCATTGCTTCGGATTTTCATACACACGAATTCTCAGTATGTTCCCAAGCTTCTATTCACCACTTAATCCTGACCATTAGTCTGAGGATGATAAGTAGAGCTAGAAATGATATTGGTACCCAGCTTCTTCCATAGATTTCTCCAAAAATGACCAACAAATTTAGTATCCCTATAAGACACAATGCTTAAAGGTAAACCATGTAACTTCACAATTTCTGAAAATTAGCAATGTTTGTTGCATCATTGGTCTTCTTACAAGCAATAAAATGAGCCATTTTTGAAAACCTATCCACTACAACATAAACAGAATAATTTCCCCTTTGAGTTCTAGGAAATCCCAGAAACAAATCTAGACTAATGTAATCCCAAGGCCTAGTTGGAATAGGTAGGGGTTGATACAATCCAGTATTTTGTCTCCTCCCTTTGGTATGCTGACATATTTTGCACCCTCCAACAAACTTATTTATATCATGCTGTATTCCTAGCCAAAAATAAAATTACTCACATGAGCAAATGTTTTATCCAGTCCAAAATGTCTTGATTAACCTCCACTGTTTTCTCCTGTATCAAATTTTCTCTGATGGAACATTTTGGAATACACAACTTACTATTTCTGAATAATAATAATTCTTGTAACATGTATTCTAACCATTGGCTTCTATTATGGGTAATTGGATTCTCACGGGCTGCATATACATCTTTGAAATCGACATCTTCTTTATACATATCAAACAAAATTTCAAATCCTAAAGTACTGACCTTAAATTCCTGCAAGAGAAAACTTTCTTTGCTTAAAGGATCAACAACTTTATTAGATTTTCCACTTGCATGCTTGATCATGAAGGTAAAATTCTGCAAAAATTCCACCCACTTAGCATGTTTCTAATTCAATTTAGGCTGACAATTTATAAACTGCAAAGCATGATTATCATAATATAATACAAACTCTTTGGACATCAAGTAATGTCTCCATTTCTTGAGAGATTGTACAACAACATATAAATCCTTGTCATATGAGGAATACTTTTGTTTTTCCTAATTAAAATTCTCACTAAAGTATGCTATTGGTCTCTGTTCTTGGCTCAAAACAACTCCTATTGTTGTCCCACTAGCATCGGTCTCTACTTGAAAAACCTTATCAAAACTTGGCAAATATAGAACATGCTTCTCAATGATCTTCTTCTTCAACAAATTGAATTTTCTGTCAGTTTCTTCTATCCATTTGAAAGGTTGTATACTTTCCTTGAAAGTGTCTATTATAGATGCACACATTTGACTAAAATTCCTGATGAATTTTCTATAAAAACTTGCAAGACCATGAAAACTTCTTACCTCATACACATTCCTTGGAATCGAACAACTCAAAATTGCTTGCACCTTATCTGGATCCATCTTCAACCCTTCTTCTGAAATTATGAAACCCAATTAGATCAATTCTTTCTTCAGGAAACTACACTTTTTCAGATTTATCAACAGCTTATCCTTTTGCAAGGTTTCCAACACTAACTTAAGATGTCTCAAATATTCTTCTCTATTCTGACTAAAAATCAGAATATCATCCAGATACACTATCACAAATTTTCCAGTGTATTCCTTCTAGACTTCATTCATCAATCTCATAAAATTACTAGGTGCATTAGTAAGCCCAAATGGCATTACTAACCATTCATACAATCCATCATTAGTCTTGAATGAAGTCTTCCATTCATCCCCTTCTCTTATTCTTATTTGATGATAACCACTTTTCAAATCTATCTTTGAAAGATGCTTTGAACCACTCAAAAATCCATTAAATCATCAATGTGGGGTAAAGGAAATCTGTACTTGATAGTGATCTTATTAATTGCTCTAGATTCAGTGCACATACACCATATACCATATTTCTTTGGGCTAAGTACAGTGGGCACTGCACAAAGACTCAAACTCTTTTTGACCAACCCTTTATCTAACATCTTCTGAACCTGTTGCTTGATCTCTTCATTCTCTTGAGGAGTTAATCTGTAAGCTGCCTTATTTGGTAAACTTGCACCATGTATTAATTCAATGTGATGACTAATACTTCTCATAGGAGGTAAATCATTTAGTAATTCATCCAAAATGTTATCAACATATTCATCAAGCAAAATTCTAACTCTAGTAGGAAAATCATCTAAATTTGTAGAAGTTAAAATTACCTTTGGTTTACCAACAAGAGTAAAATGTATCTCATCCTCCTTCTTAACCTCTTGTAATAGTTCCTTCCCAGTCATCAACAAAATATTCGACCCTGAACCTGCTAGAACTGCTTCATCCTCCAATGGTGACAATGTATATCTATTTCCATCCTTTTCCAGAGAATAAGTGTTCTTTCTCCCATCATGAACATATTTTATGTCATATTGCCATGGACTCCCTAAGAGTATATGGCACACATCCATAGGAATTATATCACATAATACCACATCTTTATAAATACCAATTTGAAAGTCCACATTGCATTTCTCATTCACCTAGAGCTGATGTCCTTTCTGCAACCATGACACTTTATAAGGAGCTGGATGTTTAATCCTCTCCAATCCCAACTTTTCTGCCATATTTGTGGAGACCAATTTATGTGTACTACCACTGTTAATGACCATTTTAGAACACCTCCCTTGCAACTTACATTTAGTCCTGAACAGACTCTTTCTATGGGTTGGTTCATGGACTTTCTTCTCTGTCTTTACCAAAACTCTTTTCAGCATAAGAGTTTCTCCTTCCTCAGGGGGATTATTCACCTCTTCTTCTTCACTAGACTCCTCATGAGCATCAAGAATATTTTCATTCCTATGAACTGTAGGTTTATTCCTTGGGCACTCCCATGGCATGTGTCCAATTTATCCACATGTATAACACTTCACCTCTTTGTTTCTGCCTCTTCCTCTACCTCCTATGAATCCTCCTGTTTGGGGTGTGCAGATACTAGATCCTTCTGCCTCATCTTTAGAAGTATGAAACTTATTTCCTCTGTTTGGGAATCCTTAGACTGAACCTCTCCCTTGATTCTTTTGGTTCTCTCTTTGTAGTAGCTTTTCTTCTACCCTTAAGGTTGTCTGATAAGCATCTTTGCCAGTCTTCAAATTGAGCAAACTAATCTCATAATGTATCTCAAATGTCAGTCCATTCATATATCTAGCTACTCTTTCTATGTTCCCTTCTATTTGTCCAGCTCTAATACTCAACTTAAAGAATTCTTCAATATATTCTTTAACAATCATACCTTTTTGTCTAAGATTCTATAGCTGTCTGATGAGATTCAATTGTTAATCCTTAGGCATAAATTGACTTTTAATTTTATATAACATTTTATCCCAATATTTGATTTTAGACTTATTGTTGTAATCTCATAGATCACATAAGGTTACCAATAATACACATAAAGAATCATATACACGTATAAAGAGACAATAGACAAGAATAGGTAAGAGAATAACATATTATATTATCACATGAGGGTCCATACATATATCAAAACTAAACCAAGTTCTTTAACTAGCTCAACAAACTATTATATATGATTTAAAAAACAATTATTGATAACTACTTGTCGGTTCGGTCAATTGACACGACCTTTGGAGGCCGACCTAATCTCCGATTAGTCGGTTAACTCGACTAGTTGGCTCACCGACTAGCTCCTCCAACATCTCCCCCAGGAACAAAATATTTCTTTGTATCGAAGAAACAGGGATGGTATTCAAAAATTGTTCTGTCTAAAGTAGTTACTACATTTTCTTTGTCTTCATGGACTATGTAAACGAATGGATGGTCGTTTCTGCACACATATTTCTACAATAGCTTCTTCCTTGATGGCCAGTTGGTGTTGAAACTCTACCCAACTGCGTAGAGCATTCTGGATATCAATGGTCAAGGTGGTGAGGCTTGACAGAGTCGACATCTTCTCTTGAATTGAACAATCTGTAATGTTTTCCAGGTCAGGTCCCAGTGAGTGAGCTTTTTCATCTGCCATATCTAACAATCTTCTCATCTGTGGGCAGATCTTGTCGAGTATGCTGATGCTTGGAGGTTCCTAGGTCATCCACTAATGTGCTTGTTTTTCTAGCCTTTCTAATTTCACTGTTTCTAAAATAAATTGTTCTTGTATTTTTGTTCTCATGCTTTCGTCCAGACCTTGTTGCTTTTCTAAATTCTGGATGTGCTCACTAGTTTGTCAAGTCTGCTGGAATACTTATCCGTAGCAGGTGTACCAGCTCCATAGGAATTCTTCTATGGTAATAGACTCTTCTAAGTGGTCCTGTAGTACCTTGTGTGCTTCAGAAAATGTTGTGTACCGCTGTCTTAGTAGCACATAAGTTTCTTCCTTTTGTTCGTCCTTCTTAGTCTACAGCTGCATCTGCAGGTTCGACACGATACTTTCAAACAATTGGTATGCTTTTTCCAATGGTTTGTCGGTGTCAGTTTCTGCCATTCCTGGTATGACTATTTGTGTCAAATTCCTACATTTGGTCAGGAATTCGACCTGTTCTGCTTTCATTTTTTCAATTCTTTCTTACTTTGTTCGATTTCTGGTTGATGCTTCTTTAGTTACTATTTTTTTTTTTAAATTTTGTATCGTTTTAGTCGGGCACCGTTTACCAACTTTCGAAATACTATGCCCTGTAATGTTCTTAGTCGATCCAATCCATTAACATTGATTTCTTCGATAATATATGGTCCCATCCATTCTGTGTGTAGCGTTTTAGGTTTTCCTTTCATTCGACTGTTGTATAGTAAAGCAAGCTCTCCGATCGACAGATTCTTCTTTTTGATGTTTCGGTCATGCCAAGCCTTCTGTTGTTGTTTTTGAATTTCTTGATGTTGTATAGCAAGCAGTCGGTGTTCCTCTAGTTTGGTTAATTGCATTAGTCGATCCTTTCTTGCTTCTTCAACATTAATATGTAAGATGCCGGCTATTACCGGTGTTTGCTGTTGAAACTGTAAAGGAACGACTGCTTCTTGTCTGTAGACTAGTTGAAAGGGTGTTTGGTTGGTCGAACATTTATATGTTGTTCTGTACGCCCATAATACCATAGGTATTTTGTCGTGCCATTCATCTTTATTGGTATTGCATATTTTTGTTAAACCTTTTGTCAATGTTTTATTAAATGCTTCTATTGCGCTATTTGACTGAGGGTGATAAGTTGTGCTTCGTCGATGGTCGATTTTGAATTGTTTTGTCAGTGCCGTAATGGTTTTATTGATGAAATGTGAGCTTTGGTCACTGATTAAGGTTATAGGGTAGCCAAACCTAGTGATGATGTTTTCATATATAAACTTAGCAGCTACCTCGCTAGAACAGGTGTCGATGGGTTCTACCTCTGCCCATTTAGTAACATATTCAACTGATATTATGATATACCTTGCGCCTGTCCTTTTTGTTGGTACTAGAAATGGACCTATAAAGTCGATAGACCATATTTCAAACGTGAGGCTTGGGTTTACTGATATTAAAGGAATTTTTGTACTAGGTAGTGGTCGACCTAGACGTTGGCAGCGACCACATTTGCTCACCAAATTTTTACAGTATTTGTATAGCGTTGGCCACCATATTCCTGATTGTTGGATTTTGTTTGCAATTGGATCTGACTGAAAGTGTCCTCCTGCTGGTCCATAGTGTGCTTCGTGCATAATGTTTTCTCATTCGTGTTCTAACAAACAACGACGGAGTACTTCGTCTAAACCCATTTTGTATAGGAATCCATTGATTAGTGTGTATGGGGATGCTTTCATGGCTAAAATTTGTTTTTTCTCAGTGTTCATGCCTTCTGGTGCTTGTACAGTCTCTAGAAATTGCACTATTTCCTCTAATTTTGCGGGAAAAACTTCTATTCGGAATAAGTGTGCATCCAGCAGGTCATCTTTGACTCCTATCGATTCCTCCCCTGTGTCAATTCTTGACAAGTGTTCGGGCTCGACATTCAATCACCCTGGTCGAACTACAACTTCGAATTCAAATTCTTGGAATAGTAATAGCCAGCGACAGATTCTCCCGTGGTGCAAAGGTTTATTGACAAGGTATTTTAATGCTTGATTATCCATATAGAATATAAAGGGGTTAGCTAATAGGTAATGTCGATATTTTTGAAGAGAAAAGACCATACCTGATGCCTCCCTCTATGTCTTGGATTAGTTGCGTTCAACTTTGTTTAATTTTCTACTACTGTATATGATTGGGTAATCCATGCCATCTTTGCTAGGTTGTGTCAAGATTGCTCCTATTGCTAAGCCTGAGGCATCAATGTGTACATGAAACTTGATCGACCAGTTCGAGAATCGAAGGATGGGTGATTCGACTAATTTTCTCTTTAATGTGTCGAACGATGTATCACATTCTTCTGTCCAGGTAAAATCTTGATCTTCTCTTAACAGTTCTTCCAAAGGGTATGTCATATCAAAGTAGTTCCTAATGAATTTTCTATAGTAGCCTATATTTCCTAATAGTACTCTGACCTGTTTTGGGTTCACTGGTGGTTTTAAGTTGAGGATAATTTTTATCTTTGCAAAGTCGACTTTGATACCATCTTTACATACAATATGTCCTAGCAGAATACCTATAGGGGTTAAAAAGATAAATTTATTTATATTGAGGGATAACTGGATCTGTCGGTAGCGTTCTAGCATAAGCCTTAACCATTTACATTGATATTTTAACACAGAATATATCGTCCAGTCGTCGAAGTATACTGCCATTGTTTTGTAGATGTATTCTTGAAATGTTTTTACAATTATTCTTGAGAATACTGTAGGTGCATTTTTAAGACCAAATGGCATGACTCTGTATGCAAATGAGGGAAATTCACATATGAAACTTGTCTTTTTCTGATCTTCTTTGGCTATTGGCACCTGATTATATCCTGAAAATCCATCCGTAAATGAGTAGCATTCATGTCCTGCGACTTCGTTTAGGATTTTGTCAGCGTATGGAGTCAGGAATGGATCCGTTAAGGTAACCTTGTTTAATTCACAAAAGTTGACACAGATTTGTAGTTTTGTCGGGTCATTTTGTTTTATTGGATCACCATCGACCTTGCCCATTCCAACTGGTCGATGGTGTAAATTATTCCAGCTGTTAGCATATTGTCGATCTCCTTTTTGACTATTTCTTTATATTTATGAGCTAACTTATAAGGTCTTTCTTGACAGGTCGGGCATCAGGTTTGATATCTATTTTCATCTTGCCCATTTCTTCTACTAATCCTTTTAAGTCTTTGTAGTCACGTGCAAATACATCTTGAAATTCTTTTAATAAGTCGACGATCTCTGTGGTTTGTTCTTCACTCCAATAATCGCCAATTTTTGCCATTTTCAAGCTATTATCATTAGAAATATCAACTTCTTTAGTTTTTATTTTTGCATCCATCCACTCTGGTTTTTTACTCTCATTAATATGTCGAATTCCTTCTTTGAATTGTGAAAATGTTGCTAGAAAGTCTGCTGCCATCATTCGGTCGGTGTCGTGTTTGTTGGTCGACTGAATTTTTAATATTGTTTTGATTGCTCTGATTGTTTCTGGGTGATCGATCTTCCATTGAAAACTCCTTCCATATGTGCATTCATTTTCTAATTGGAGTCTTGTTGACTGTGGTATTTTGTCGGACCGAATGTTATAGCATACTGTATTTAATTGGATTTTATTTTGTGTTGATTCGTTACTAGTTGGTTGTATAAATTCTTTTATCTACTTTGTAGCTTCAACTATATTTGTGTCTTCCGATATAAAGCTAAAGTCCTTAATGAAATTCTCTATAAGTTCATTCCATAAGAATTTTTCACCTCGTGCTTCTTCCATTTTGTACCACTTTTTAGGTAGGTCATCTAATGTTGAGGGAAATAGGTGTGGCCATATACGTTCGTCTTTGTAACCAAGTCTTCTCCACTCTGTTTCACATATTCGTATATGTTTTTTTGGATCTTTCCCTTGGATGAAAACAGGTATTTCTGCATGTTTTGTTAGTTTCCTTCCTCTGAATCTTTCTATGAAGAAAGTCAAAGCTATTGTCCACGTTTGTAGTCTCGACTGGTGGGTGTCCCACCATCGAGTAGCTTGTCTTGTAAATGTTTCAACTAGGATTTGGAGTCGGCCATGTCCACCTAGGGTTTTAGAAACTTTCTCTACATGGAGAACTGGTGATTCTCTCTATTTATACCGAAGATTATATTTATTATCTATTTTTATTGGTGCCAGTGAGGGGTATTCCTTGATTCTTTTCTCATATATTTTTGGGACAGTCGATACAGAGAAGCATTGTCGGGTTAGTTTTCTTTGGATAACTTGAATCGTCTAGCAACCTCGTGCTTGTGTTTCATAATTTTCAATCTCTCAATCGTATAATTATGCATCTGATTTATATCCAACCGAATCTTGGTTTCCTAGATGAAGTTCACCATAATTATTGGGTTCAGTATAGGCTTCATTATTGTGTATTTGGTATAATTGTTGAATGTCGAATTCTTCATCAATAGGTTCAATCCATGGTTCTCCTTGGGAAGGATGAATGGGGATGATGACTTTCTATCCATTCCCTTTTAATTTTATTCTTTCCTTGTCTAAGGATATTGATGCTTTCATTTTTCTTCCCCATGGTCGGCCTACCAAGGTTGGGAAGGAGCTGGATCCTTCCTTGGGGTCGATGATTTCAAAGTCAATTTTAGTCGATATGCCTTTTATTATTGTATCGACATTTCTCCAAACCCCGATGGGTTCGGTTAGTCCTTGGTTAGCTAATTTGAGGTATTTGCCTTATTCGTATAGATGAGGTCCTCCCAACTATTCCCATGTATCTCTTGTCATAATATTTACTTGTGAACTGAAATCGAGAACAACTTGTCGAACATGATATCCTTCAATTTCAAGATCGACAAGTGGGTTAACGCCATTCTTATCTTTTTGATTCAAACTACATGTATTTTTAGTCTGTTTTTCTACATTATTTTTGTGCTTTATATTATATAATAAGTCAATAAATTGAGACACCGATTTATCATTCTGTACTAGGCTAAGTAGCTTTTTGAGTGTGTTTTGGTGTCTGTTGATTGCTTCTTGTCTAGAAAAATCTTGAAACATGTCTGATGCATCTTTGTATAATTGTTTTTGTTTTGATGGATTAGGGTAATCATTTTTCTCTTTAATTTTGCTTATACATGGGTTGTCATTTTCGATTTTCATCCCTTGCCGAGTTACTATATGAAAGTTTTTTGTATGTATTACATCATGTTTTTGAACACACGACAAAACATTAACGTTTTTCTTTTTATTAATCTTGTCGAGCATGGTGGGGCAATCCTCTAGTGAGTGATCGACCACATTGTAGCTAGTACAAAACTTTAGATTAGTTCTATCTTTGTATGGGCAATCTGCGTAGCAGTGTCCTTCATTGTAACTTGTAAAGCACTGGATGGGTCGTCGTAGTCGATTGTCAAGATTTCCATAAAATATTCCTTGACCTCCAAATCCTCCACAGCGGTTGTCGAACCGATGCTCATATCGATGGCCTTCATATCTTGGACTATTTGGTTCATTTTGGTCATTCTTCCTTGGAACGTTATCATTGTTTTGTGTGACTGCATTCGTTTGGTAGACTGCTTGATAGTTTTGACGATTCTTCAAGTTTAAGTAGCAGTTGGTTGTTGCATGAATTTTTACCTCACAGATTGCACACCATGATGCTTTTCCATTCTTCATGTTGTATGGGCAATATTTTGTTATATTTTCTCCATGTTCTTGACAAATGTCACAGAAGCATTTAGTTTGAACAAAATGAACGTCTTGTCGACTTATGTCTTGTTGAAAGTTATCTTTAGTGTGTCCGACCGTGGAGCATTTTGTGCACCAGACATCTTGATTCTTGAGGTTCAGCTCTTTCAAAGATTTCTGCATGATTTCTAGCTGTTCTTCTAGCCTGGTATCGATGGGATATGTTGGGAAATCTTCATCCATCTCTACTTGCAGAGCTTTGGTAAGTGCGTCTTCATATGTTTTAAATGTCTCCAAGCTTATGTGCCATCGAATTTTCTATGATAGACCTACAAGAAACCACTGAATTAATAATTGTTCGTCAATTACATAGTCTAGTTGGCTGAGGAGGTCTTTCCATCGCTTATAATATTCCAGGATGGACTCTGTTGGTTTCTGAGATGCTGTTTTCAGCTTTTTGGTTGCCAGATGTTTTGCATCTGGTGTTTTAAAGAAACATAAGAATTGTGCCTTAATGTCTGGTTTGGATGCTTGGGGAGTTCTCTCGATATAATTCATATACCAAGTTAGGGCTCTTTTTCGTAAAGGTCCGGCGAACTGTGCCATTTATCGTTCTTTGATCGTAACTTGATTTGCCTCCCATATTGACTCACAGATGAACCAGTGTTGTCTAGGGTCTTCGTCACCCTCATAGAGGGGGATATGTGTTGATTTGTTACCCATGTTGATGTTGTTGTCTCCTCCGGGAGGTGGCGGCGGTGGGGGTAGTGGTGGGGGTAGTGGGATATTCTGCGTATCTCGTTGTTCACAGTTGTTGTTGACAGAACTTTCATTCCTATAGGTTATTTTGTTCGTTGTTTATTCTCCTACCAGTAGTCTATTTGGGTCTATTTCTTTTGGTCGATGTCCAGCTGCACTGATGTGATTGCAAGTTCGACTATTCTGTTTCTTGTAAAGCTTTGTTTGGTAGGGGGGTTGCTCCTTCATGTGTTGGGTAGAGCAAGTGGATACTTCGGTTGGAAGGGTATGCCTGAAGTGTTCCCCAATTTCCTTCCTATGGTTGAAGGATTACTAAATTATTATCATCATTTACTTCGTCGTCTAGTTGTCTCCATATACCGAACTCGCCAGCTCTTAGTTGCAGGTCCTCTTTGACAATGCCCTGAATTCGAGTACTCGGATTTTTTGAAGAGAGAGTGATATATTTTTATCATTCAAGTTAGCATTATGATCTTAGTATCTTTAATTGAGAGAATAACATGCACAGCAATAAAACACAAGAGATAAGAGACACAAAGAATTTTCCTTGGGGAAACCATAAAGGAGAAAACCCTGCAACTTCCTTAGAGATAGAATGACCACCAATGGCAACAGTAAAACCCGAAAACATAAATATGATCTCCACAGCTTCTGTCTCTCTCTCTCACACTAAGAGAGCTTCTCCTCTCTCACTCATGCACCCCAATGACTGAGTGTGTGTGTGATAAATAGAGAGGCTCACTCTCTATTTATATTCTTTCGTTCACTTGAAACCCACTCCAACATGTCGGCCTCACTTAACAATTAATTACTAAAGCCGACATCTCTAAGAGTTTCTAATAACCCTAGTGCCCCACAACTTGTGGGGACTTTGCCTCCTCCGACCAACAAGGAGGGTTATCCTTAACACAATGGTGAGGACTATTGCCCCGACTTACAATGACTCACCTAGGGTCGACTTCTCCAGGATAGTCTAATAACCCTAGGGCCACACAACTGTGGGGACTTTAACCCTTAACCAATAGGAGGGTTACCCACATGACTTGTTACATTATTGAATCTCCCGATTGGAACATCGGGGCATGACATGACTCAATTACATTATAGATACTTCCCAGAATAAACATTAGGGTACAATACATAAGATATACAAGTGAATACATTCCAAAGTTACAAATACATCAACACTCCCTCTTAACTAGGAAGGTATTCTCTCGACACAATTTATCAGCACAAGTCTTTTTCTCTGTATCATCTGGATGATCATCGAGTTCTCGTCATCTTCAAGTCATCTTCATCTGAATCTGGATCATCATCACTGTATCTAGATCATCACTGGATCTGGATCATCACTGTTGGATCATCATCAAGTCTGGATCATCACTTGATCTGGATCGTCACTACTGGATCATCATCAAGTCTAGATCATCACTTGGTCTGGATCGCCACTGCTGGATCATCATCAAGTCTGGATAATCACTTCATCTGGATTGTCACTGCTGGATCATCATCAAGTTTGGATCATCACTTGATCTGGATCATCACTGCTGGATCATCATCAAGTCTGGATCATCACTTGATCTGGATCGTCATTGAAGCTAGATCATCACTGAATCATCATCATCATTACTGCTTCTGCTATCTCAATCAAATGGTGCTATCTCTTCATTCTTCTCATCACAGGAAGTTCTACAGAGCTAGCCCTTTTTCATGCTGGTTGTAGGCCTACCCTTCATGTAGGTCTTCATCAGTGCTTATATTTGACCCTAAGTCATAATGGCCTTCCTAGCTCTTACATCTGACCTCATCTTGTCAGAAAGGCATGCCCAGCACTCACATCTGACCTCATCTTGTTATAAAGGCCTAGCACTCACATCTGACCATGTGTAAACACATCATGCCAGAATGGCTCAGCACTTACATCCGACCATGTGCAAACACACCGCATTGGAAGGGCTCTGCACTTACATCTGACCATGTTCAAAAACACTACATCTGAAAGGCTCAGCACTTATATTTGACCATGTTCAAAAACACCGCATTGAAAGGGATCTGCACTTACATTCGACCATGTTTGAAAACACCGCATCGAAAGGGCTCTGCACTTACATCCAACCATGTTCGAAAATCCCGCATCGGAAGGGCTCTCAGTTCCAGACTGAGGATTCCTGGTAAATGACCAGGTGCCTCCATTCTCCCAGAGAATGGCATCAGCCCTTATATCTGATCAAGTGGGAACACATCCCTTAATCACATCAGAATGGCCATGCGCTCGCATCTGATCATGTAAGACTACATCCTACAGTCATATCAGAATGGCCCTCAGTCCTAGACTGAGTTTTCTTGGTAACTAACCAGGTGCCTCCATTCCAAGAATGGCATTTATCCCTTACATCTAATCATGTAGGGACCAATCCTACAGTCACATCAGAATGGCTTAGCACTCATATCTAACATGGAAGGAACCAAATCCTCTCACCATGACAGAATGGCTCTACCCTTACATTTGACCATGGAAGGAACCTAATCCTCTCACCATGTTAGAATGGATCTCAGTCTCATCATTTCCCCTTGGAGGGAACCTCGATCTTGAGAACACCAAGCTTCTCCTTGAAGTACTCAAACTTCACTTTGGCCATTTCTAGCATAGAATCACATCAAGGATGATTACGTCCAAGGATAACTTGCGAGCTTTTCCAGGATTTATGCTTAGACAACATATCTCATCAGCTATGCTAGAAATCCCTCTTTCAAGAGATTTTGATATAGATTACTGCTCCTCTCTGCATCATACAAAAAATGCAAGTCAGATCAACCAAATGAAATAGTGGTTTTCAAAAGAAACATACTACCTCCCAAATAGCAAGTGGCAACATCTTTTGCCTCAGCTGTACTCAGCGCCATGCAGGACTCCATACTGCCAAACCAAGAGATCACACTTGATCCCATACTCATATGTACCCTTCAAGTGCCTCACTGCATGCTTTGCGACCATTAGGTGAAGATGTCTCAATGTGTTCATAGCAAAGCAAATATTTGGTCTCGTATTCATCAGATATATCAAGGAACAAATCATCTGACGATACATCATGGTATCAACCGACTCTGATGAAGCAACACTCAATAGCTTCATGTTCGATGCCATAGGCGTGGTCATTGCCTTGCAGTCCATCATCCTGAACCTCTTCAGGATCTCTACTGCATACTTCCCTAGTCCACACCTCCATGCCTAGAACATAGTGCATTGACACATAACAAGAGCATCACTGGTCTTCCGCCTTCAACCTTGAAGAAAAGGTTGGAATCTGCTTTACTCTTAGTAAAGCCTAGAGTCATCAGTAATCTATCTATCCTATCGTACCATGTTGAACCTCAGGATCTTCTGCAGTCACTCCCTCTGAAGCTTCATACTCCCTCTATCTTCCATACTCTATGCACTGAAACATTCAGTACCGGAGTGACAAGTAGCTTCCTTTGCTACTAATATTCTATGTATCCATCTAGGATCACTGGATACCAAGATCCTCTATCTTGAACTTTTCCAAAAGTTCTTCTTGCATCCATCTGTGAGCTTGTCATCCTATATCAACCTTGTAGCAAAGGTTCAGATCTTCATCAAGCTCCTCATGTATGTGTTATCCCATGGGTGTCTTTTGATCTCATACACGGCCTTCTTTCATTTGCACACATGATTCTTCTTGTTATGTGTATTTCTAGTGGCTACAAATGTCTCTTCGTAGTCTATGCCTCGTGCTATGAATATTGCCTTGTATCCCATGATGTTTCCATCTACTGCATGATGGAACTATGAACTTCTCTTCATGTATCAATACTGCATCCTAGACATCATTCTTCTTGAACTGGTCTTACCTTTCTTCTTGTTTACTTCTTCATGGATGGAAGGTTCTGCATCAATGATGTCACTACATTCGTCATATTATTCTTCATCTTGAACTGTCGTCACTTGTTCTTTGGAACAAGTCTCATCCTTCTTTGCTTGTAGGTGATTATGTATGCGATCTTTCCTACAAGTCAAATGCATTTGTATGGTTAGAAACATTTCATAAGGCATATTCATGATGGAAAATTCTTATGCATAAATATAAGCTCATGCAACTACTTTAGCCAATACAACATTCATCCATATCTCATGGGAACTTTCTAGATGCCTTCCATCTCTACCAGGACAACATTGAGATTGTGCACTAATCCAATATGTCAGCAAAGAGGTTTCATTCTAGATAAGTAGCAAGGGATAGTATAGCACCATGGGCTAATTACCCATCACATTCATATTAGTAGTATACTGTCATTAATGCAACCATTCTATCATGCATAATACATCAACTGAATAAAAACAAATACATAACAAAACAATATCATGAAATGACAATTGAATACTTATCTTTATTTGTTTCGTGGGTAGACTCCTTCTTGAGCCTTCAACTTCATCATCTTCTTCATTCATAATAGCATCGTTTCTTATCCAAATGCTAAGATGGATAAGAGGTTCTTCAAGAGTCCAGTTCTTCATATTCCTCATTGCTTGAGGTATCTTCTTTGGATGGTGAGAGCTTGATCTTCAGATGCTCTCATCTCTTCTCTTATCATGAGTCAAGCTTCTTCTTCTTGTGTGTGCTCTTGCTGAAAGTAATCACTTCCTTCTGGCACACATTCATCACATGAATGAATCCCATGATCCTGGGAGGTCATTCAAGGTGTCTATCACCACTTCTACATTCTCCACTTCTTCTTCTACTGTTACAAGTTGTTCTTTGATTTGAGAGACCCTTGTAAAGTATGACTCTATGGTCTCTACATTTTGGATCTTCACATTCTTCAATTGGTTTCTTAAGGTCATATTCTGATTTATGTTCTTCCCTTCAAATATCTTGGTCAAGGAATCAAACATCTCTTTCTATGTCTTTAGGGAAGACACTTGTGGTACAAGTTGATCCATGATTGAATCAGCAATGATATTTTTGGCCTTGACCAAGTTCTTCTTGTGTAAGCCTTTGAGCCTCATCTCCCTCTGGAACTGGAACCTCTCTTCTTATGTAGATATCCAATTCATTTTCTTCAGAGAGATCATATACTTCCATGCTTGGAAGTTGTCAACTTCAACAATCTTATCATCAAGTTGATATGATAGATCACTTTGAAATGAGAACCTCAAATGAAAATAGCAAAAGATTAGATCTTACCGATTTGAGGTGTCCGTCCTGGTTCTAGAGCTAGCTGATCTAGGGTTTGTAAGAGAAACCCTATTTTTCAAAATTTGGAATATTTCAGATCCGATTGGATAGAAATATATATCTCTTTAAATTGAGTTGTCCAATGTACTCATTTTCTGAAAACAATGGAGGGAAGCTCCCGGAATAGGAAGTCCTAGTTTTCAAATTTCTCCTGCAGAAATGATTGTTACTGTTTCTATGGTATCTCTGAAATTAATAATCCTCTGTGTCTGAAACTTCGCATTGAGGTATCCTTGCATGTCCATATTCCAACACCACAGTTTTCATCAGAATTGGTTTCACCAATTGGGACTTATGATTGTTTTTCCAAGGTGACCTGTTACAGGATTGTTTAGAACAACGAAGTTGTACAGACTACCACATGTCACTGTTTCATCATCTGGGTCTGAAACTCACACCAAAGAAAGTACAGTCTGTTCCCTTTCTGGAACATCTTCAGATATTTCATTTGGACTTTGTATCCCAAGGGATAGCAATTCTCCCTAGGTGTCTTGTTTAGGGATGAATCCTGGAAGAGGTTGGATGCCTAACTTTGAGGAATCATATCTCCCAGAATATAGAGAATATGAAGCTGAATTTTGGACAAAGTGTAAATTAGGATTTCATCTTCGGCCTGTGAAACTTTTCACTCTTGAGCCTTCTCCAATCCCGAGATATAGCGAATGTAACAAAACTTATCAGTTTTAGTATTTTAGGGTTTTTCCAGCTCGAGGTCAAACTAGAGTTTTTCTTTACCAGAGTTTCACCCAACCAAAAATATTGACCTAGGTCTCTAAAATTTGATTTCGGTGAGGAGATAAATCCTATTTCGGGCTCACTAAAAAATTCCTCTTCTGTAAGAAGCCCTAATTTCTCGCACAAAAAACTGAAAATGTCTGGAATCGAATTTCGCTTCAACAGAAAGATGTGCCCTTCAATGGAGAGTCAGCCTAGCATACTTTTGTTGATGGATTGTGGAGAGAGACCCAAAAAGTAAGAAGCCTTAGCTTCTGTAGCTACACAATGTCTTCTTGTCAGATTAGCTTTGATACCATGTTAGATTTTTATCATTCAAGCTAGCATTATGATCTTACGATCTTTAATTGAGAGAATAACATGCACAACAATAAAACATAGGAGACAAGAGACACAAAGAATTTTCCTTGGGGAAACCATAAAGGAGAAAATCCCGCAACTTCCTCAGAGATAAAATGAGCACTAGTGGAAGCAGTAAAACCCGAAAACATAAAGATGATCTCCACAGTTTCTGTCTCTCTCTCTGACATTAAGAGAGCTTCTCCTCTCTCACTCATGCGCCCCAATGAGTGAGTGTGTCGGTGATAAATAGAGAGGCTCACTCTCTATTTATATTCTTTCGTTCACTTGAAACCCACTCCAACATGTCAGCCTCACTTAACAATTACTTACTAGAGCTGACATCTCTAGGAGTGTCTAATAACCCTGGTGCCCCACAACTTATGGGGACTTTGCCTCCTCCGACCAACAAGGAGGGTTATCCGTAACACAATGGTGGGGACTATTGCCCCGACTTACAATGACTCACCTAGGGTTGACTTCTCTAGGATAGTCTAATAACCCTAGGGCCCCACAACTGTGGGGACTTTAACCCTTGACCAATAAGAGGGTTACCCACATGACTTGTTACATTATTGAATCTCCCGATCGGAACATCAGGACATGACATGACTCAATTACATTATAGATACTTCTTGGAATAAACATCGGGGTACAATACAAAAGATATACAAGTGAATACATTCTGAGGTTACAAATACATCAACACAGAGGTCTTACCTCCTAGGGAATTTCTAGTTGGAGAGCTTCCCGCTGCTCTATTCACAAGTCTTCTTCCATGGGTGATGCTTCTTCATCTACGCTTTCTTCCTATTAGTCATGACCCGACTCTGGAATATTTTTTTCTTGTTCTATCACCTTCATGGCCATTCCTCTTTGCAACGCTCTAGATTTCTCTCTTCTTTCTTCCCTTCTTTTCTGCCTCTTCTCTCTTTCTAACTTATGCAAGTTCGATGTACCTGTGTGTGTCACTGTTCGTTCGATTTCCTTCTTAGGTCGACTTTTCATTGCTGGTGATGACATTTTCTTCATTCGACTAGAATCGTGTTTACTCTAACCCGACACATGGCCAGCTACCCCCCCGTAGCCTACCCGACGCTTTAGAAAGCTCAAATATTTCTGTTTATTTTCTTAGGATGTACTCCCACTCCCTTTTGGCAATGAATTTTTCCCACTTCTTCTGTTTCTTCTCCTAGTTAGAATTTGGTGGCGGTTCGTGTAGTGATGGGAGAGGCTCTACAATATGGCCCACTCCCTTCTCGATTAGGAATTTGAACAAAAGGGTTGGTAAAGAGAAAATAAACTACTCAGTGAGGTCTATATAAAACCTTTTCTCAATGCTTTTGATGAAACTTTTTCCTCCACGGTTTGTTCTTTGCAAAATTCGTCTATGATCTTTTCAAACCACTCCGATAAGTTTGTTCGTCTGCCTCGAATCAGTTTCTCCAGTAACTCTTGGTCTTTAGTTGCTTCCGGATTTTTCATCCAAATTTTTTTTCAACAGTTGAGGTACCGAATCTACAAACTTATCATGTGTTTCAGTGAATAATTTCTCCTTCGCCTGAGCAATGGTCAATCTATTTCTTCTCTTGTAGTTCTGTAAGTAATTTGCAATCTTACGCTCCCACCAATTCTTAATCTCTTGCTCTGATATCATCTACGCATGGTTATGTCATATATGTACTACCAACAACAGAACCAATGTTGTAATCTCATAGATCACAAAAGGTTACTAATAATACACATAAAGAATCATATACACATATAAAGAGACAAGAGACAAGAACAGGTAAGGGAATAACAGATTATATTATCACATGAGGGTCCATACATATATCAAAACTAAACCAAGTTCTTTAACTGGCTCAACGGCCTATTATATATGATTTACAAAACAGTTATTGATAACTACTTGTCGGTTCGGTCAGCCGACACGACCTTTGGAGGTCAACCTAATCTCCAATTAGTCGGTTAACTCGAATAGTCGGCTCACCGACTAGATCCTCCAACACTTACCTCTTCTTTCTCTGTGAATCTGAAGTTCTCCCCACCAGATAGATGCATGCCCTTTTAGTCTGGTCACTACATATCTCACCTTCTTTTTATCTTCAATTTCTTCAAAATCAAAATATTTGTTTAAACCTTTGATCCAATCCACGAATTCTTCAACATTAAGACTACCTCCATACATAGGGACTTCAACTCTCGGTCTGTTACTAGCCTCCATCAGCATCTTCATTACTTTTACTTCTTCAACAAATTCTTCTTGCTTGTCTTCAGAGGATTCTTCTTCATCATTGTTGTCTATATTCTTTGAATTCTTTCACTCCATAGCTTCCATCCTAGATTTAAGTTCTCTTAATTCCCCTTTTGTGTCTTTCTTTGTAGCTTGTCTTCCTCGACCACGTCCTACATGAACTCCACGTTATCGTCCCTGTCTATGCATCATTCTTCTATAGGCTCTGATAATATCTGATACCAACACCGATGGCAAAAGAAATCTAGTAGGCCTAAAGTTCTCTTCTTCAGCTTTAAGTGCTAATTAAAATCCCTTTCCACAAACTCTATTCAGCAATACTGTCTTTTCGCAACTCAATCCTTTCTGCAATTGCTTTTCCACAAGGCCTTTTCCCTAAGACCTTTTCCGCAAGGCCCCTTCTATAAGACCCTTTCCGCAATAGCGGATTGCGGGTTCACAAACTTTCGTAACTGAGATTCCGCAAAATTTGCGGCCACAGTGGTCCTTTGCACATGCGAATTACGGATTATGGATCCTTCTTCCCACTTTCCAAAGTTGGGCTTCCGGAATTCGGTTTTCTGAACCGTGGATTCTTTGCGGCCTCTTTCTCGACCGTTGGTCTGTTGCAGGTTACATATCTTTATCTAGCGTTGTGGATCTTGATCTAATGTTGCATATCTGCACTCTTCCGTTGCGGAACTTAACCACAACCATCGATCTACTGGATTTTGCAGACTTTGACTTAGATTGAGACAGTCAAATGGATTGACCAATTCACTAGGCGGAATTTTATTATTATCTTTGAGAATTCTTCAATGGACTATGAGAGTATAAATTCATGCACATCGAGAATGTAAATTCTTGTTTCTGGTTATTGAGAGAAGACATTTCCATATACAAACAATTTCACAGATATTTAAACTCTGTTCTTTATTCAATCAACATCCTGCACACTTACATCTCTTTCTCGCTTACTCTTGCACATACACACACTCAACTCTCTTCCTCTCTTTATCTATATATCACATTTATATCAATTACAATTAAATAGGACTAAAAAAAACCTGTCAGATCCACAACAATAGGATCTGAACGCCTAAGAAAAGTAAATATATAACAAGTCCTATCCTTGAGCAATTTCTCACAAGATTTGAGGACAACAGTGGTAAATTTCCAGTTATTACAATAAAAAGAAATCCTAACAACTAACCCTATCCTTCTAGAATTGATTACATGAGAACACAAGAATAACATTGACTGCTTATTCATCAAAGGAGTTTCTCTCGATGCTCCTGCATCACAAATGTGTCATGTAATAAATGATAAGATTTTATAATTTTAGTGTTTTCATCGAACTCTTTTCTTCTTAGTAATAATCTTTTTGTATTATTTCGTTTATTTACTTTCCTTTTATACTTATCATTATAAAATGGATAGTCTAATATGCTTATATTGTATAGAAGGGAATACAATGGATGGATGGCTAGAAGCAAGAAAAGCCATAGAAAAAAAAGTAATGGATCTATTAGGAAAATTTTGGATGGTTTTCATACTTTGCAAGTCATTGTGTTAATACTCTAAAATTCAGACACGGTGTCTTAATTTATGTTTCGTATTGGAGTGTTATTTAATCTATGTCTAGGTCATTCCTTAAAAGTATATTTATCATATAGAAAGCCACTCTATTAGTAGCATAATTGTTGTCATAATCAATTAACGGGCATAACTTATATCAATTATATCATGAACTCATTTTTTTTTGGACAAGGTCAATCAACATCAGCTATGGTTAGAAAAATATAATATAAAATATCTTTTATCCCCGTGAATGATTCGCAAAAAATGTGAAATAAAGGTTGATGACTATGGTGTGTATACCAAGAACATACTTTCTTGATATCTACTTTCTATCCAAACAAATAGAAAGGACATCATTTGTTATTTGGTGTTACAATTCCATAGAGAGGGATTAAATTGAGTAGTTAGAATATTTGACGGAAACCAAAACCAAGGGAGATTAGTCTAATTTATGCTCTAAAAGTATGTTTATCATGTAGAAAGACACTCTATTAGTAACGTAAGTGTTGTAATAATAAGTTAATGGGCATAACTTATATCAATTACATCATGAATTAGTTTTTGGGCAAGGTTGGTCAACATCATCTATGGTTAGAAAGATATAATATACAATATATTTTATCTTCATGAAGGCTTCTTAGAAAATGTGTAGTAAAGGCTGATGACTATGACGTGTAGACCGGGAACATATTTTCTTGATAACTACTTTCTATCCAAAGAGGAAATCACTTGTTATTTGACGTTAGAATTCCATAGAGAAGGATTAAATTGAGTAGTTAGAATATTCGACAGAAATCAAAAGACAAAAAAAATAGATAATATTATTAATGTCCAAGAAAGAACAACAGAAAGGAAGTGAATATGGGCGAAATAATACATTAATGAAAAACAAAGTGTGAGTGCATAAACATCATTAGTATACTAACCAAAAAAAACTAGATCAAAGAATATAGTTGAAATACCATCTTAGAGATATAAAAAAAAGAGAGACACTGAAATGAAATGAGTACATAGGCTCACTATATATATATAGTAGGGATCATATCTATTCATTTCATTTCCAGGCCTCATTTTTCCTTTTGATATCTTTAATATGGTCTTTCAACTATATTTTTTTGTTGTTATTATGTCTTCGATAGGGGATATATGATTCGGTTAGGTAGATTAATTCAATATGTAGATTGAAATTTTTTTTTTTTCAAATGTTTTTACTATAGTTTGGATTAATTTTTAATTTTTTAATTATTTAAATATTCATTTAACTTTGCTTCTATTCGTTCTTTGGAAGTGAGGTAGGCTTGGGAATTTGTGCCCCAAGACCCCACCAAGACCCCACTGCGTGATGGCGTAATCAGTGGAATTGGCATGTATTGGAAAATGGTTTTCATTTCTTTGGGAAGAGAATTCTTAAGTCATGCACATGTCATCTGCCACTGGGCCATTGAAAAGCAATGGCAAGCCATTCTATGCCTGGTTCCGTATACAAGGGAGTGGCACGAGGATGAAGTCTTATTATAACCGGTTTGTCAAACACAATCTTCATTTTCTTTTTCTGTTCGGCTGACTTCCTTGTTTGGTTGCTTGCTTTTCACCTACAGACTTAGAAGATTTGTACATCATTATTACTACTCACAATATCACGGTATCTTATCTCATACTACCTGTTACTATCTCATAATAATGGCTCATAATACCTCTGGATTAAAAGCATTAACCTCATACCCACAACTACTACCTTTGATACGGGCTAAAAACTATGAGCTTAATATTAATTTATTGTTGTGGGAAGTAAGACGAGGGAGGCGAGCACTCGAGTGGTTGGGGCATTTCTTCCTTACTAAGCAGTCTAAGTGAGGCAATATTTACGAAATCCCAAGCATTTCCAATGACCAAAGACTGGTAGTAACTGTTGAACCTCAGAGAAGTTGAAATGCAGTTTCATAGAAGATATTCAGATAATTTTATAGCGAACAATGGGTACTTGGAAAAATAGAGAGATGTTTTTTTGAAGACGAGTGCAAGAAGGAAAGTTCATAAATGATGTAAAACTACCATGATCTGCAACTTTTAATTCTTCTATTCATTTACTATAGTTGTTTCTTCTGGTCCTTGACATTACACATGATATACGAATTGCAGTTGGCTATTTCACATTTGTTATTTGGCCTTTAATCGGGGAAATATAGAGTATTGTGTTTATATTTGGTCTAGGTAGTACAATGCACATAAGGCACTTCATTTCTGTATTGTTATTCCATTCACAACCATTTCCTTCAGCCATGGTAATATTTTCAAATGGCCAGAGCGAATCCTCTCCCTTTGGAAAGAGGATTGAAAATGAATACGACTCAGTAAGCAACCGCTTAATTGCATCGAATATGACCGCCCTAACTTCGCCCTAGAGGAAACTTGAAGTTGCAGACAGGTCCTATATTCAAATTCAGGGGACTCCATTGCGGCCAAACCCAAAAATATTGACACCAAATCCCAAGCTGGCCGCAGTAGATGGTTTTTAAGACTTATACCAGTTGCTTGCTTACTCTTTACCTGCAGACTAAGAAGAGGTAAGGAAGGCCAGTGAGTGAAGAAGTCAGTCACTTCGTTTACTGGCACGATGGAAGAATCCGCCCGGTTCCCGGAGGCCGCTTTGACAGGCGTCCAGTTTGGCCTTGCATCGTCCAGAGAAATTGTAAGTGGATGCACGAAATAGAGAAGAATAACGGGAAATCGGGTTCTTGTTTACTGCAATTCCGAGGAAAATAATATATTTTAACTCAGTTAAAACTCATTTTCATGCCAATTCAGTTGGAAACCACCTTTGAAGTCTGAATGTGTATGTATGCTAGTATTCAAGCACTTGTTTTACTTTTTTTGGTTGGGGATAAACTTTTAAGCAGTTATCAGCCTTAACGACTCTCTCATCCTTGGAAAATCAGTAACATAATAAACAAATAAAGTATATTGAAGGAAAGGGGAGGTATAGAATATTTTCTTTTATAAGTATATATATTCGGTACTCTCGCCCTTCCTGTGTTTGAATCAGAAAATCAGTCTTGTGTCGGTGTAGAACTCATCATGACCACGCAGAAGGTCCACTATGCACCCAAGTTTGAAAAAATTTGCAAAGCACTTTAGGTCTGTCCTTCAACTTTGAATTTCTATTTATAAGAGCATTCTTTCATTTCCTTCCTTTTCTTGCATGTTTCTTTGAGCAGGTTTTTTGCCATGCATGTATGCTATTGAGCAGTTTGCTCCTTACAAACTTGACTTAGTCTTTTTTAAAGCTTCTGGAGCACAAGCAGGATGTACCTTAGATCCAAATTTATGGTTACATGGAGTGATGTCTATAGGGTGAATTTTTTTTTCAAATGTTCATGGAAAAGTGAACACTACATTATCACATCTGTAGTCTTGAAGTAGACATGCTATGTAATAATAATTCATGATGGTATATAAAACAAATTTTATTTTATAGAATTTATGAACTATATTTCACAGAATGGTGTCGTAGGCTATTAATTTGAAGAGCTCCGAAGTTTTGGAGTGCCCAAAGTTGCAGGTAAAGAGCTTGGGAATGCCCTACTATAATTCTGTTGTGTTGGTTTTACTCACAAAAAATCCTCTTCTAGAAATTGGTTTGGTCTAATCATATATGTTTAATTTTTCTTTTAACGGATACATGTCGAAAGCCGTCAAGCTGTTCTACCTGATATTTTAGAGCTGTTGATTGCAGTTTGTGAGAGACACTAGTTACCGTTAGCTCAAACCTGGGTGCCATGCAAGCATCATAACATTGTTGTTGGTGGTAGTAGCAAAAGGGAAGCTGTATAGGTAATGATATCCAATCAACCATATTTTTCGGACAATGTATCAACTTTTAGTAAGACGGACCATCCATTGGTGCTCTATGCTCGCATGTTTGGCTTAAGGGTTTCTGTTGGAATTCGATTAAGGAGTACTTACTCTAGGACCAATTGCAATGAAGCACAATATTTCCACCATCTATCAATGCACTAGAAACCAATTAATTATAATTAGTTAGTGGTGCTATTGGTTATTTATTCCTAGAGTAATTATTACTATCATATATTACATTAAAATATGTGTAAATGTTTATATATTTTACCATGAATTATGCTTTGAGACTTGGATTTTTAATTTATATAATTATAAAATATGTGCAAAATAAATTATTCTCATAGATATTGCTTTGACATTAAATGGTTATAGGAGTAGTGCTTCTAAGATTGTTAGACTTGCATAAGTTAAACATAATGTTTAGTTGTCTCCCATATAATAAGCATTGGCATTTAGAGCCAAGTACGAGAGTTAATATTATTAAGTATAAGAGTTATAAATATTATGATTTAATGATTTATAATCTTGATTTATAAAGTAGTTAAAGAAGTTAAACCTCCGAGAAATTAAGCATTGGAGTTTGCAATGAAATACAAGTCATTATAAATCACTATTCTTCTATGCTTCGAATATTTTTTTAGTTTTATTAACATTATTTTATGGCTTTCAAGCTTTTTAAACAAAATGTTTAGTAAATATGCATGTTTCTTATGTGGTCACATGACAACATTTAGACATTTAAGAAGTTTATGAAATGAGGTGTATGATAAGAACACATATTCCATCCCTAGAAACCATAGGTATCATACTATAGAAAATAATGTTTTTAATGAGAAAGAAGCTAACAATGACAAAATACCATGAAGAACGACATCTCATTTCTAATATCTAATAGTTTACCCCATTCATGGTTGACAAACTAATTTTATATATACTTTTAATTAAGCAAAGTGTTCTTTATTTAGAGTTTTTGATCTCGAGACTCTTTACAAAAGGAAACTTGTGTTGACCATTTATTCTATTAAAACTTGGACAATTTAAAAACAAGTTTAAAAGTCATCCTTATTTAAAATATTTTTTCATTGAACATATATTTTTATTATCAAGTATAAATAACTATTTCAATGTGTTTTTAACTAACATATAAGATAATACACCTACAAGAATAAGTGACTTACAAGACCAACTTGTTGATTTTTTTTATTTACAATAATTTGTGTCAAAATTAGATGCATTTTGGTTCATGTATTGGAGATACAAGGAATTATTGGACAAAGTGTTGCAGTCAATACACAAACATGATGAAAAGAATTTGTTGCAATTATAGCATATGATATATGGCATTTGAAAAAGTCAAAGTATCAATATATCTTGAAAAGTAAGAATACTTTTTATAATAGAAATAGTTATTGTATACTTACTATATTAATATATTTTAGAAATTGATTTAAAAAAAAATACAAAAAAAAATGGAATTTAAAAAAGATATATTTTTATTGAAGGTTTCTTACTTGAGTGGTTGAGAATTGAGATAGCATTTCCAAATTTCCTTAAAATTGATGCATAATTTTTCATCCCTAATTACCATAGCTATTAGCATTGGCGGGAACATTACCACCTTGTAGCTCTTGTTAGTATTCGAATACTGCTTATGCACTCACACTTTCTTTTACATTGATACACTCTTTCAATCACATTCACTTACAAGATATACGTACAAGTATGATAATTACATTTCAAACTAGGTTATAGGGTTACAACATCATTAGAGCATGAAAGAAAGTTTCAAACTGAATATTATCAATTTTGTTTAAATAGATAGATAGTCATCATTATTACGATGGTCTTGCATTGGAACTATAACTTGTATGTCGAAAATGTGTAATGATGTTACGATGCTCTTGTATCGAAAGTGTAATCAGTTTGTTTAAAACATGTGTCAGTTTTATGACAAGGTTTCATCAGAGGTATAACTAGTTCATCATAAAGAGGCATTTATGTTACAACGTACATCCATCAAAAGTTAGTTTCCATGGGAATCCTAGAACCAACGGTGAAATGACTAGTGGAGTAGTCTAACGCTTCGACGATTTCGCCCGGCATTAGAATACTTCGTCCACCAATGCCGTTGACGATTTCGTCCTCCAGCACATCCATCCAGCACATCCATCCAGCATGACTATAACGGAGGGTCCCACATCAATCTGAATTTGACTTTGATGGATCCATCTCTGCAAACACGCCCATCCTGTCACCTCCTCGACGTCCCGAGCTCCCCGAGAAATTACTCACCACCGCGAGTTGGTGACTACTCCATTGTCTCGACTCTGCATCCATTCAACCATACTCTGCATCCGCATCCCACTATCCTATGAGCTCCTTCGCGTTGTTTCTACTGCTACAGTGAGTGGCCTGCTCTTTGACCTTCATCTGGATGTGCATAACACAGGCAACAGAGACGGAGGGCATGTTGTTCTCTTATTTTCCACTCCTCCAACTATTCATAGGTCTTAACAGAAGAATCTGCTGGGCTTAAGAAAAGTCCATGTTGGTGCAAGAGCCACAGAGAGAGTGCAATTTAACATTGATGTGTGCAAAGATCTGAGTGTTATGGATGAGATTGGTGTGAAGAAATTGGCATTGGGCTCTCATATTCTTCATGTTTGATGCAGTATAGCGGAATAAATTTTTTAGGGTTGCTGTTTCAATGTTCAGAAACATGTCTACACCAGAGACCTTTGAAATTGTGCAAAAGCTAAAAGTAAAAATACCTAAAATTAGAAACTCTAAAATTTATTGTGGGAAGGTCCCAGTGTCAGGGATCAGTTCGGCTGAGCAAGTGGGAATTAGTTTCATTTGTTTTACAACATTCTGGAGGATGAATACCTAACTAAAAATTTGTACAATTTGCTTAAAAATATGCTGGGAGAATAGGATGAACTTACTTCCATCTCCGCTAACCTACCTAAACGGTACGCACATTGGGCATTGGGTTCACAGAAAAAAGGGGATTGGAAAATAATTCAGGCTGGATGCTCATTATTTTTTTTAAAAATTATCAAGAATTTAAGTTTATAATTTTTTATATTTATTTAATTTCAAAAATTTCAATGAAAATTAGTTTAAAATTATTATCTAGAAAGGAGTTTAATTATAATTTTTTAAATTTATTTAATTTCAAAAATTTCAATGAAATTAGTTTAAAATTATTATCTAGAAAGGAGTTTAATGGATGAGATATATCAAGTTCAAATGATTTGATCCTTTTAGGATTTGGCAAATCCAAAGTTACAATGGATGTAAACCATCTATAATCTAATCCTATTGCGACTAGTAGTTAGTTATCCACTTTTTTTTAGTTGTTTAAAGAGAACCCCAATTTATAAAGTTTAAAGCATCTCCCAAACCATTCAAACAAACCCAGTTATTCTTAAATGTCATTATGCCTTCTTCATTTGGAGGCATTTAATTGTAATTAAACACACAAATTAATAGAGTTTTTCTTCTGTTCTTAAAACAATTATCTTTACTCACTATCACTATCATTATACATGCTCTCTCTCTCTCTCTCTCTCTCTCTCTATATATATATATAATTAGCATTCTTAGCTCATTTCTTTGAAGTATCTTTGAAAATTCTTTTACATGTGATGCATCATTTTGTTTTCTTTCACAAATCATTTTGTTTTATCCTTTAACAAATTACAACATATATTTCGTATCTTAAAGTATCATCCTAAATTTGTTTGACTTCAACAATATGTGCTTTCCTTTAATTAATTATAGTTAGGTGTCTTGAATTGGCTTTTTGAAATTGCTATTAGCTTGTAAGATGTTTAGAATCTGCATTGATACAAATCTAGAAAATATGGCTTATTTGTGCTTGAACTGGTAAATACAAAATAAAAAGTTTTTATTTTCAGCATATTTGTGCAATTGATACGATACAACATGCTTCGGTTGCTCAAGAATATCAGGCTGCGTTCTAGTCATAAAGAGATATCAGATCTTGATATAATGAAATGGGCAAATGCAAAAGTTAAAAATACAAGCAAAATTTGTCAAATGTAGAGCTTCAGGGTATGACATTCTTAAACTCTATAGGTTATTTTATTTTATTGCATTTAAAAAGGAAAGCTCATACAAAAAATAGTTTTTGTTGAAAATTGAAATGAATTTCATTGTATTTGTTTTTTTCAAGTTGTATTGAAATTTTGAAAATGATTTGTTAAAGGATAAAAATCTTGCATCTTGCATATGGAATATTTCTCCTTGAACTACTGAGTTTTGTGGAACCTAGGGTTGTGAACTGGTACATTGTCACAAAAGGAGAGAATGGTGAGTGCTAATCAGTGGGGATAATATATATATAGTTTTCTCTTGAGCATTTTGCTTGGGTTGAATTTATAGGAAAGGATCGGTTTACGTTGACTTCAATATCAACAAATATAAACTATTCCTACATGTGAACAATATAAACATCAATGCAAAAGACTAAATAGAGAACTACAAATTTGTTTGCTTATTTTGTAGTGAATCTATTCTCTAGAATTCACATATATATCAATTACTTTTATTTTAACACAACTTAGAAATTGATTAATTTATGCTGACTTATTAAGTATTAGGAACTTATTTCATTTGCAAAAGCAATATCATTGGGTAGTTACAAACATTCAAGTATTTTGTTAGCTTGAACTAAGAGTTTTCTCTGTTGTTTCTTGAATATAGATTTGTTGTATGATATACATGGACATGGTATCCTCTAAAATCCATTGTTTTGGTTTTACAGGGATGCATTCAATCTTTGGAAGCATCTCTACAAGAAGAGATGTCTCGTCATGCTCCACTTTATGGAGCTGGTTTGGAAGCTATTTCGATGAGTGAATTGGATACAATTATCAGCATACATGAAGAGGGGCTTAGACAAGTCTGCATTGTTCAACAACAACGGAATGGTGGAAATTATCTATCCACAAATAACAGAGAGAGTAGGATTTGGCGGGATTAACAGTATCAACATTTGATGCTAGTGTCTTTGCACCGCCATTATTATTCATAGAATTGTTCCAACATTCGATAATTTCGCATGCTTCCAAATCCATGGCCCGATCCAAGTCAAAAGTCCATTAATAAATTACATTGTGGCATAGTGGGTGTTAAATAGATAGCCCTTGATTGCCAAGTCATTCTACCTGGTTTCTCACACCCCAGCGAAAAAACCAAAAGTGTCGGGAAAAAGAAACGTGGATTCAACCCCTTCCTGAATGAAATGCAGAAAAAGATGGGCAAAGATTTGATCCTTTGAAGTGCAAGAGGGGGAGGCCCTAATCGTTCATTGTTGCACTGAATAAGGCTTGCTAAAAATAGTGCTACGAGGTGAAGAATTGTAACTCACAAGAGACATGATCATCCTGGAATCGATGAATACCAATACAATTTGGATGACATGGTATTCCAAACTTAGCTGAACAAAAGTGAGAATTTGTACCCACTTCAGATGTTACTAATTAGAATTTGTATGACATGTATGCTAGATGTTAAAACCAAACAACTACCAGGTAAAGGAATGGTTTTGGCTATTAAAGAGATTTGAAACCAAACAACTACATGATAAAATGATCCAGAAGATACATAACATCATTGCTTCGGAAAATATAGTGCTACATCATTGCTTCAGGGAAAATACAGTTCTTCAAAAATAGTAAACCAAACAACTACAGGGCGCTCGCACGAAGTTGGTTCCACTTTTTGGTGCCACTTAGGAAATCAGAAACGCACTTCCGAAGTGTAAATCAAGAACGCATATGCGTTATTGATGGTACGTTCGGAATAACCTGAGCCCAAACACAAGGCTAAGGTTCGTGGAAATCTATATCGCATATCCGATATATCGCATTCACGTTTTTTAATGTTAAATATCGCATATGCGATATATCGCATATGCGATATGTAACATTACAAAACGCATATGTGATATGTAAATTTCCAAAATGCATATGCGATATATCGCAAGTGCGATATGCAACATTTAGAAAACGATTACATTTTCATCATTTGTGGAGGTCCTCTCCTTTGTCA
>LPNX010694330.1:177442-219816 GCA_001517045.1 Pseudotsuga menziesii
CAATGAAGATGATCTGACCATGGTGATGATGATGGCCATGATGATGATGAGGATGAGGGTGATGATGATGATGAAGATGAGGATGAGGGTGATGATGATGATGATGAGGATGAGGGTGGTGATGATGATGAGGATGAGGGTGGTGAACAATGATGCATTAGGACAAAAACAAATTAGTTTAAATTTAGCATAAATTAGCTCTGAATGTAAATCTAGAAGCCATACCACATAAATTAACTCTGAATGTAATTCTATGTATCGCATATGAGTTATAACGCATATGCGATATGAATAATCCATAACAGATATGCAATATAACGCATATGCAATATAGATTATCCATATCGCATATGCGTTATATCGCATATGCGATATGGATAATCTATATCGCATATGCGTTATTTGAAAATTTAAATAATTGGCGGGATTAAGGTTTTCCATTAGGTTTGGAAGCAGCTTCAGAATACCGAACCTATTGGCTAGGACAAATCAACCAGGGCTATTGCTTGTCTTTTAGAACTATATATCAATATGCTCAGATTAGATCCCGTGTTTTGATATGACATACACAATATTTTTTTATGAAAATGTACAAGGTTGTAGAGTACGAAATGACGACTCTGAATATATAATTTTTCCTTCAAAACTATGTTTTATTTATTTATAATTATTTTTCTAAATGACACAAGTTTGTTTTCGAAAATACATACATCGATTGTTTGTTATATAACTTTTGATTTCCATCACCATTTCCCATAAAAACTATATGGTGCATTAGACGAGATCAAGCTCTGTGATCTTATATTAAGAAATCAAGGATTTCATTAATTTTTGCCCGTAAAGTGTTGCACCCACACATAAGGTTTTAATTTCAAGCTTTTCTGACTTCAATAATTAATAATAAAAAAAGTAATTCATGAAAAATTATGAATAAACAGTGTTGCACTAGGCCCATATGTCCTTTATATGTATGCAAGATTTTATCCCAAATGGACATCATTTACCTCATATATTGCTGCACCCGCACAAACATATATGTTAAGATGTGTTGAAAATTTGAAAACCCACTTTCACGGAAACTAATTTTATAATCATTTGCACACATTTTCTCTGCACAAATTCTATATATTATGAAAGCTGATTCAATTACCTATCTTTTCTCTTTTTACTTCATCTTCAAATAAGTTAGGAAAGTACCCCTAATTGTCACCTAAAGTGGGAGTTTTCCGTTTATTCCAGTATTATGTGGCATCTAAAGTGTCTTTAAAGGAGTCCATGATTGTGCATCAGCCCTACACAGTAAAAAGATCCAGAAGATACATAACATCATTGCTTCGGAAAATACAGTGCTACATCATTGCTTTAGGGAAAATACAGTGCTTCAGAAATAGTGTAGCGTAGGAGGCTATGCATGTTGTGTTTGTTTTAAAACCACTTTTAAAATCATTGGTTATATTCAGAAACCATCAAAGAGAAGTATCTAATAGACCTCTTGGAATGAAGGTGTGTAGGAAAGCTTAAGCAGGAACCTGGCTACAACGAAAATGGCCACTCACTGTAGCAGTAGCAACAAGGCGAAGGGGAGTAGTTTGGTTCAAAGCCGAGCTCACAGCATAGTGGGATGCGGATGCATAGTATGGTTGAATGGATGCAGATTCGGGTGGATGGAGTAGCCATGAGTAATTGCTCTGGGGAGCTCGGGACGTCAAGGCGGTGACGTGACGGGCGTGCGTGTTTGCAGAGATGGATGGATCGAAGTTAGAGATAGATTTATGTGGGACCCTCCGTGCTAGTCGATGGATGTGCGGCGTGCCTGAGGATGAGATCATTAATAGCGCGGGTCGATGGAGTAGTCTAACGCCTGACGAAATTGTCGAAGTGTCAGACTACTCCAATGACTAGTTCGTAAGAAATATTCATCGATTTTACAATGGGGTTTCGTTAGACAAATAACCAGTTCATTGGAAAGAGTATTTGTAATGGTTTTACAATGGGGTTTCATCAGACATATAACTAGTTCATTGGAAAGAGGATTCAATGTTACAAAAGATGCCCAATAGAAGTTAATCTCCACAATTGTCCCAAAACTACCCCTGAAGTAACTAGTTTGTTGGTTCTACAATGGACTGTTGTCAAAATTTAGATGGAGTCATGACAAAAGGATATAGGCATTGCAACATATTTTATATAGCCTTGTGATAAAAGGAGATCATATTTTTTTATATATAGAGGTTCGTTGGGGTGTTGTCAGAGTTACGATGGATGTTCGTTAGAGTTGGGAAGTTTGTTTGGACTCCTCAACCTTACCAAAGGAAGTTGCTAGGTATCAAACATACTTACGACCATATCAAAGATTCGTCGAACATATGGCGATATGGTTTCAATGAAAATGTGTTCTAGACATCATCACATGTGATACTTTCATTCGTCAAAACATAATCATAGAAATGTTAAAAATTTATCCAAATGTAGTGTTTCCTGAATTATTTACAAAGTATGGCTGTAATTTGGGACCAGTTTGACAAAAATGGGCTATGGTCCTAGAAATTAAGTGGTTGGTCCACTTGACTTGAAAATGCCAAACATGAATTATGTGCCCTTATAGTGATTTAATGTCCACTAATGTAATTTTTTTTAGCACAAATTAAGCTCCAAATAAGTGATATTTGGCTGGAGAAAGGAGTCATGAATGTGTTTGTATGGGGATTTCTCTGATGAAATTATAATTTTAAAATAGAAATTTCGGGATAAAATATAGAATTGGCACTCAAAACCAAAACTAGAATGTTGAAGTTGTAGTGGGTTGTCCTTTGTTTCATGAAATTTGTCCCAAAACACCTCCAATTAATGCTCCTTCTAGCATTGATTTCAAGTGTAAATATGTGTCATTGTTGTTTTGGAAATTTTCCCTAAAAACCATGACTAAATTTCTAAATTTGATCATTATGGTTGTGACTTAATCTATCTATGGTCATATGGGTTATTTCCAAGAAAATTTCCACCTTCGTATGAAAAATTTATCAAATTAATTCTATCAAGAACTCTTGTGGTCAAAATTGAAAATTTTAATATAAAGTCATTGTCCCGCAAAATTGAAAATTGAAAGACTGTCCCACAAAGGCCACAAAGTGTATGAGGTGTATAAGGACACGTCGATGTCATGTGTTCTGGCATGCACACCCAATCTATCTAATGGAGGATGCTAATAAAATTGGGTATGAACATGTGTGCTAGTACTAGGTGTTGGTTGTGCATGGATGTACTAGTACTAAAAGTGTTTGACATGGTGCTGTCAAAAAATAAGGGGGAATATCGAGAGGTGTGCATAATAGGGCCAGGTAAGGGCACATGCATAGGGGGTGTCAACATGCAAGGGAAGAGTGGTGTGCAGGGGTTTGGAAAGGGTTATGTAAAGGAGTGATAAAGGGCAAGGTTTGGTGTGGGGGTAGGAAACAAGGGGTACAAAATTTATCTTTCCAAAAAATATTGCATATCCTTGTTAGTACTAGATAAGGGAACCATTTTGATTACTACTGGCCTCTCATGATCAAAGTTGACACCTTCATGAGACACAACGTGACACAAGAGTTTTCCTTCATTAACACTAAAGATAGTCTTGTTAGGGCTTAAGCATATGCCAAAATTTTGACATCTAATAAGGAATTGCTTATGGTGATGAAAATGAGTACCTCAATATTTAGAGAATCCTCTGAGGTCATCAAACTGTATGACTATAATATAACCCATCAAGCCTCTAAAATAAATCACCATGACATGTTGAAAGATACTTGTTCTAGTGTTAGTCACATTGAAAGTCATCTTCTTGTAAACTTACATGCCTTAATGGGTGGCAAAGGTAGGTAAGTGGCGATCAAAAGGTTTGAGGGCCATATGATTGTAGTGCAATAAACCATCCTAGAAGGGAATAAGTTTGGGACTAGAAATTTGTTGGAGGATATTGTCCATGGGTCGGGCAAGACAAATTTAAGGAAACTTCAAATAGATGTCAAAAACAAACACAACTAAATATCTTATTTCTTCATAAGTGGCACCAATTTAGATAACCATGTGACTAGTGAACATGGTAAATGACCCCTAAATCTTTAATTTTGTCAACTTTACCTCTTATTGTCTTTTTCAAGGTAGGGATGTTCTTCTTCTTCTTTTTACGATTATAAGACTTTCAATTAGGAAGCATATATATACGGCCATGAACTATTTCCTCCATATTGAAGGCTTTGAGGTGCTCATATTAGCAAAAAAAAAATCTATGAACTATAACACAGGTTCAATGAATTGAATGAACCTCTTAGGAGAACAGTGTGACCCTATATAAACTATTTTTGGATGTTCTTATATTCCTATGATTATAAGAGTAATTTCTTGCACCAACCTAGTAGATTCATTATTAACAATAGGTGCAAATGTAGAAGAAATGTTGGAACTAAACATGGATTCAAATCCAAACAATCTAAGGGGCATTTTATTTGTTTTCAATTACATGACATTCAAAATTTCCTGTTATCTCTCATAATAGATATGTAATTTTTTGAATGCCCCCTTGGTTTGTAAGAATCTACAGATTTGCTTGTTAGACTCAAAAAAATTCCAAGCATCAACGCTATTAGGTAATGCATGCCTATGTAATATTTGAAGCTTTATATACTCAATGGGCATTATGAAATTTGATTTAAAGCATGAACTGACTATAGTCCAAGTTATATAATGCAATTTGTGCATTTAATCATCAATTTGGTCTATTAAACTATTGAGACACTACGCACAATCTATGCCAAAACTGTACCTCAAAGTGATTCTAAAGAATTAAACTAACTTTAAACCTAAACTCTATCCTAATCATATCAAAATTGAAATTGCTTCCATGAAAACACAAAAATTTCAATTTTCCTAGAATTAATGTTGTCCAACTTGACCATGTAAATAGAGTATTTAACCTTGTGTGTGCCTTTGATTTCTTATGCCAGTTCTCAAGAAATTCCTAGAAATCTACCTCAAACCAATGACTTCACTCAAATCAAGCTAATCCATGCCCTCAACTAATGCAGACCTATCAAACTTCCATTGACTTTTGATCTATTGATACTCTTCGGAGAACAAGTCTTATAACTTTAAATAATACAATAAGAATTTAAGAACTCTACAACTTGGAACTTCACACCCTATAAAACCAAATAACAAGAAATTGGACATGCTTAGTGAAATTAATTGAATAACTACAAGAAAATAAATAATTGAAAGCATAATTACCAATACTAAGTTAAAACCACACCAGATTAACTAAATTCATATCAAAGATACTCTGTTCAAATTAACATTCTAAACTAAACTGAAATTACAAAAATCAAAATAGACAAACACACAACAGGGTGTCTGCGAATGAAGGGGGCATTGCTCCAATTGCATACACAAATATCTAATTAAAATTCTGGAGATAAACTCATCTATTCATTAAATGATTTGTATTAATATTATCAAAAGTATTAACACCAGAACTAATACACCAATAGCACAACTCTTCGGTAGCGGAACCCCTTTTCAATACACACAGTAATTTTTATAATCAGCGCACGCATCAATAAGTAGCCCAACAACTCAACTATATTCCTAAACTTAGCTATTACAGTTCAACTTCATTTATGAATGGGGAGATTCCATGTCGATAGGCATGGGATCGCCCTTTATATAGATAGCTCATTGCCTAACGAATTTTAAAGATCCAGGGCAGTTGGTCTAGCATAAATGATATGAAAATGAAATAGAATAAACCATTAAGTTTCACCATGTGATCATCAGACAATAGAAATCTATTAATTTAACCTTGTTCAAACGAAGGTAGACGTTGAAAGACTAGCACCATTTCTGCAAGACGAATCACAATGCTGAAATATTAACTATGTGGTTGTAAGATCAATTGTGCATCAACAAGAACAACTTAGAACACTGCCAACTAGATCATTTGATCTGTTTGCATGAATCTTAACATTCTAGTCTATCTAAAAGAAATAAAATGATTAAATACAAGAAATTTAAGATACCTGATAGCTACAAGGCTTGATTGTAGTTCAATGGACCATAGGTAGTTAAAAATACTAGGAGTAATGGTAATAATCGATCATTCAGATATAAGATATGGTTCTTTGGTGTGAAAAAAAGGGTTAAAAATGGAACCCTGCATCTCCCCCACACCCACACCAGAGATATTGCATATCCCTTATGCAATAAAAAATGTCAATCCTTCAAAATTAAAATTCCAACAATAGGAGCCCCTCACTAATTATATTTTTATTTGTATGTAGCCACCTCTGCAAGGGTATCCAAATGAGTTATAAAGGAAGGATATCCCCCAAGGGTCCCTTAGGATGTACTTTTGTCAACTATCTACACAAAATTTTGTTTTTATTGTCTACATTCTTAGCATGGGCATGCCATTTCTTGGATAGAACCATGACACCTTGATACTTCTACTTGACCTTTCCTATCTCTTCCTAGAACTGGACATTGGAATTTTTCAATGTCTGATTTTCTTCTTTAAGAAATCATTCCAAAAATGTAAAATCTTTCATATTTTGCTTCATCTCCTCAAGTCTCAACTCCTTTTGATGAGTTCTAGAATGATGTTCCTTAGGGTCGCTCTACTTAGCTGGAGGACCATCCAACAAACAATCCACTATTTCCTTTTTGTCTCATCTCTTATTTCCTCCTCCAATGGCTGATCAACAATCATTTGTCGTTCCTATCTAAAAATTTGCAATTCTCGGTCCATTGTTCTATTAAACGAATGTGTGTCTTCTATGGTAGTCTGAAACCTTGTCCCTAGTTGTTGAGGTTTTGGAGAGGGGATTTTTGACAACCAACTCTCCTCATGAGATAATTCTTTCTGAATTGGTTCCCATAAGGCTTTTCCCTTTCCCAATTTGGAAGTCTGGCTCCATTTTATCCTTTGTGTGGGAAGAGGGGTTTTTAGTATTAATTTTCTAGGGATTTTTCTTTTTATTTATTTTAGAATTGTCACTTCAATATATGGATACCGATCCTTTGCATTAGTTTCTTGATTTTAATCTTTTTTTGCAGGTCTAACATCCTCAACAACCTACCTATTCTTGCTTGATTTATTCCCTTTCTTAAACTAACTTTCCTCATCAATACTTTGAATCTCCTCAACCTCTTTTATCCTAGGTTCGACCTGCATATTATCATCATCCCCAAACTACTCATATTGGTATTTATTCTTTGAGGACTTAATACCCTTCACAAGATTCTTTGACTTCTTAGACTTATTCCCTTTTTGACATTGGATTTTATCATTAGCATCCTAACCCTCTTCTTGATCTGTAACCACAACTCTTTCTAAGCGTATCTTTGCAACAACCTCCACAATTTTTACAAAATGGTTCCTTTTTAGGAAACTCTCCAAATTATTTTATCGTTGTCTTAATACCTCACACCTAATTATATGGATTAAACCATGATGATGAAGGTTTTGGTCTATGTTTGCAGTACATTTGTGAGCATCAGTGGCCATATTAATCAAATACATTTTCAAATAGAAGGGTAAGTTCAATGGTTTACCTTGAAAAAGACTCATGATCCGAATGTGATATTGGAATGCCAAGTTGAAACAACCTTCACACATCACATGCTTTTGCAATAAAAACAAAATTCTTCAATACTTTCTCTGTAAACATCCTTGCGACATCCCTCTCCAGGGATAATTTTAGGGGCGAATTTTAGCCTAGTGGGCTATTTTTCCATGTTTTTTCCCCAAAAAACATTCGTCATTTTGCATTTTTTTGAAGCCCTGTTTCGCCCAATTTTGATGGGGTAAACTTTTTTCACCCTAAAAATCGCCAAATTATTATATAAACGATATAAAATCCTTGGAAATTAAANCCTCTCCCCCAATTTGGATCCATAGTATCATCCTTGTATGATGGTGGCCATAAAATTTTGTCAACTGGTTGAAGCTTGGACCAACGCTCACCCTCTCAAGGAAGACCTATTTCCTAGGATATTAAATCCTCTTTAAGTTAGAATCTTACATCCCCAACTTAAGCTCGTTCAACTATAAAGCCATAGGAAAAATCCCTCGTTACTTAGTCATTATAACCTTGGAACCACACGAAGAGAGGAATCCACCTTGCCATTTCAATTTTGTCCCATGACTTAGGGTAGTTAATCCAACAACTGAGGGCATGTTGGTTCAATGATCACCACTGAATGTGTGGATTTTTCTTTTTTATATGGAATGCAACTTAGAGCCCTGATTTTACCCTTCTATCATTCTCAGGATGATTGCATGAAAACAAAGGGTGAACAAATGAATGATGAGAGAAGGTAAGCAACATGTTTTCAAAGGATTCAATTGACAAGATAGGTCATCATTACGATGCATGTTTGATCATCATGAGAAAGAGAGTTTTTGGTTATGGCCATCAGTGATTCTTGGTCATGATGAAATCATGACTGACTCACACGACTAATGTTACCGTAAATATGCAGTTAGTGCGGACAAAAATTGTTTCCCTATTCTATATGGTATACATCTAAAACAAAGCATAAACAAATGTGAAATCCTTTCCCTAGATCTAGTAAGATTACTTGAAGGCTAATGAAGCCTTACCTTCTTTCTGAAGTTTTTCCTCGCTAGCTAGAAATATTTAGCTTAGTTTGACGTTAAATAACATGCACATATCAGAGCCAACAAAGAAACAAGGAAACAAGGAAACATACAAGATAATTTAACAAATCTATATCAATGATCGAAGAGAAAGATAATAAACAATGAATTATACAAAGCTTATGGGAAAGGGAAAAAAATTGCATTAATGAAATGAATGGAAATAGTACAACCAAAATATCCTCAGTGTTATGCTTCTCCCCACAAGTCTTTTTCCTCAAACTCCAATCTCTTTGCCTCTCAATCCTAGAATAATTTCAACAACATAAAGGTGTTTTCTTGGTCCTCCTCACACCATGAAGGTAAGCTTACATTTATAGGCAAAAAATGGATCAAATGGGTTAGGATTACTTGGAGGAAGTTCATGGATCATCCCTAGGGGTTAGGGGCTCAACTTCCACCTTATCTAGTTGGTTGGGATAAGCCTCCACGAGGTATTTCTTCTAGAAATCTCTCGAAGATTCTCTTTTTTCCTTTTATTGAGAATTGATGCTCTTTTCACACTAGAAAGTGGTGTCAAGAAGAGGCGATGCTCCTTGCACAAAGGAAAGGAGTGTCATCGATACCTTTCGTCCA
This sequence comes from Pseudotsuga menziesii, assembly GCA_001517045.1. Classification (NCBI taxonomy): domain Eukaryota; kingdom Viridiplantae; phylum Streptophyta; class Pinopsida; order Pinales; family Pinaceae; genus Pseudotsuga; species Pseudotsuga menziesii. The sequence goes on from LPNX010694330.1 coordinate 186,717, forward strand.
CTAGCAACTAGTGTTAGCCCAGGATGACACCTTATATCAAGAAGCAAGGTGTGTTAGTTCTACTAGAAATGAACTTCTGACAAGGAAACACCTCTTCCAAAATCCTTTTGGCATGTATACTCTAGGGATTTAGGAAAAATGACAATATTTTGGTGTAACATATTGCCCCCCAAAGTATGAAGCTAGAGGGATGTGATAGGTGAAATAATTTGATAGATGTAGTTTGGAAGACGAGGCAAAATACTATTGGTTGAAGACTTTTTGCAGTACCATATACTTAGATCTATGCATCTTGTCTGACTCAAGACATGGTTGCCGACCAATACATTGTAGATCCATGCATAAATGACTATGTCATGGCTACCAACATACATCTAGATCCATGATGAATAAAACTCAAATTTCGACATAGCTACCAGACATACACAGTAGATTTATGTCATCATGACTCAAAATTTAGAACAGCCACCAGACATACATTGTGGATATATGCAGTGACTCAATAACAAAATAATCCATCGTAACCCGGGGAAAATGAATTCTTAAACACCTAGTGTCTTCATCCCAATCTCAAATAGTACGATTCTATCCATGCGAATAGATGTTTTGATGCCGAACATGGTAGAAACCACTTGATTACCGGTCATTAATGTATATAGTTAACAAGTGCAAGGTAAATCACCATTTATGTCAATGATTCCCAAGGTACCCTTATACATTCCTCCCAATGTGAATATATGAGTTGAAGTTGAACAATTGACGAAATATTTAAATCAAAGGGCAATGATGGAAGCCTACTGTCGAAAGCAAGAAAACCATCCATTGAGGCATGCAGGCTTCAAGGTACTGACTGGTTTCTAATACTAATTCCCAGATGATGTGTTGCTATCAACATGAATATAATCGTCTATGGAGGGCCATGATTTTTCCCCCATCATCAACATGAAACTGAAACAAATTTGTTTGAAGTGATTTTTACTATGGATAAACTATGGGACTAACTCAGAGATGACCGACGCAAACGAAGGTAAGGTAACTGTAGAGGTTGTTTGTGATAAAAGAATCCCCTTGAACATTGAATGACATGACAAGTGACTTGGCATCATTGACTCAACGAGCAGATACCAGACATAATGCAAAGAAAAGACAATGCATTCTTTGAATGACTCAAAGGAGTAAAATGACTCATTAAAGTGGATCGACTCGAGGATAAGATGACTACCCAATTGTTTGAATGAAATGTAGATAGGTTCCATGTTCAAGGGTGAAAATAAGCGTCCATTAATACAAATGAAACATGTTTTCACATTTCCTTAATTTCCTCATCATGATGGATGAGTACCTCTTTGCCTTTTAACGAGCTCGTAAATGATAACAAATGATCGATATAACTCATCATAGGATGAGTTCAATATCACATGTTTTATGAACCTAATAAAGGAGGGGTTATGTCTCAAAAGGGGTCCTTCATTGTTTGATTTTGATGAGTCCAAAGAAGGTAAAATCAGTGTCGTTTCATGCTTAGAGAGTCTAAAAGGACTAAATAAAACTCCAATGCATACTTTTTTGTAAATTTAGTCCCTAAGGTTCGAAAAAAGTGTAAAATGATACATAGGAGAACTCTTCTAGTTACGATGAACTAGATTTTATCTTTTTCATAAATTAGTATAAATGGTATGAAAAAGGGGTAAACTATCACTGGATAAACAACTTTTCAAATACTTTTACAAGTGTGAAAGAATCAAGTCCGCTTAACAATCTTTTCCTATTTAGAGATTCTGAAAAATAGCTTAAATACAACTCCGGGGGGTTCCTTTTTTGCATAGGTTTTACGAGTCCAAAAAAGTGATAAAAGTATACTCGACACCTTTTCACTTAGTTTTTAACGAGCATGACTATGGTATCAAAGGCACTCATAAGCTTTTTCATTTTGAAAAGACTACGAAAAAGTAAAAACTAAACTCCTCCATAGCTAGAAGTTGTTTAATTTATCTTGAAATTGGAAAAAATAGGTATTAGAACTCTTTTTCAATTCAAAACATTAGTAAATGGTAAAAACAAATCACAACATTTAAATAATAAAAATAAATTTCAATATTTTTCCAAAAAATAGAATAAAAGGTCCAAAAAGTAAATAATTATTACCATTTGTTTTTTACCATAGAGATTTGAGTGAAAAAGGTGTTTTTATAGGTGATTTTCTTGTGGAGATTGCAAGAGCTCTAGTTAATTGTTTAACATTTCATCAGTGAATGAATACATCTCCTGACCCCTGACATTCTCTAGTACCTTGTCTGTAAATGATGTCAGAAATGGGTCATGCAAATAGGCACCGTTTAGTTTTCTCGGGTCGATGCAAATTATTACTTCACCTGTAGCCTTTTGTCTTGCATGTACTACTATCGGGCTGATCCATTTTGATTCTTCAAGAGTATCTATAATTCTTGCATCTAGAATTCAGTCCATCTCTGCTTTAACTTTGTTTTTATACCGTGGATTCATTCGATATGGTCGTTGTTTGACCGATTTTGTATCGGGCCTCACAGATATTTTCATCTCTCCCAGATCTCCAGTGATCCCCTTCATCTCTGAAAATTTTTGTAGGGAACATATCTTGGAACTCATGCAATAAGTCCATGATCTTTCCTACAGTCTCATAATCCTAATAATCTCTAATATTGAAAAATTTTGGGTTTTCTGGTGAGCTAATATTAACTTTCTTAATTTTGAGCGGACTCAGGAATTGCTTGTTAGAAATACCAAGTCCTTCCACACCATGCATACCTTTATATTATGGAATGTTTACGTCACGCGGGTCATCATCATCCGGTTCCCCCATCATGTTGTAGCATTCCATCCAATAGTGGATTATCACGCTCCATTGATGGAAGTTTGTCGCTGAGATAGGGATTTCTTCAAATATATAGGCTTTCATCACTTGCAATGCAACATCAATCGAAGGATGGTCATATGCAAACTCAAATGTATGTGTGAATCTAGTGGCTAACTCCTCTCATTTAAGAGTTCCTTGTCGTATCTCAACTTATGCATACCAATTCCTTAGTATCATATCCATTCTATGTATGAAGTGATGAACCCACTCTTGTCACGTATATTCCTTCCATGTCATGCGACAATACTTAATATGCTCGACAGGATCTATGAATCTTGTATGCTTGCAACCAATATAACTAGTCTCTTCTCCAAATTCAATATCCAACAGTCTTCTATATTGCGACCATTAGGAGATACACCGTTTATGTGTACCCCACCATTTGGCCGGTGTAGCTTTCAACACAAAGTCCAAGGTGGACAATCACCGCGATTCTTTAACTTTTTCTTCAAAATATGCAAGAAAAGACGCAAGGTATTAAATGATATAATCCATGTCATAATCACCTATTTGCGCAGTCATCATTAACTCACGACCAGTCTTTAACCTTTTTCCCACATCGTTAACTCTTCTGTCAGGTCACAACTCTTCCCGGTTCTCTTCTATTAAAGCTGTCAATTCTACAACAACATCTTTATCATGGATCAATGATGAGAAACTTTTGAAAAATTATTTCAAGTTTAATAACCTTTTCGATTGGTGGTTTTTGAAATAGTTGCTCGAATCTTTCAGGCATATCCCTTACTTGTCCTCTTGTTAATATGGGAGCATATGAGGATACTTGATTCCTTTCAATGAATTATGGTTGAGCATGCAAGAGTAATTCCTTTTCTCTCTGGACATCGAACGATGCTTTCTTTTGTGTTGTTGGTCACACCTATGGTTGGTCATGCTATGCATTTTGGTTTGCTCCAGTTGTAATACCTCCTCTTGTCACGACAACAATGTTTGCTTCTTTCGGTTCAGTAGAAATCATCTGTATGTTCTGGTTAGGATTCGGGTTGGTATTTTGTAGGGGAACTGGATTTCCCATATTCATGGTATTCAACTTAGCAATAAATTGAGGGAAATCCTCAATGGTGTGATCCATAGATTTACAATACAAAAATTCCTTTGCAGGACTCACACAATATCAAGCGAAATGTTCTGGTTTTCCACAATTGTAGAATATGATTTGGCCTCTTCCATGACCAAATCCTCCTCCTCATCCTTGTTGTCCTCGTCCCTAAAAATTCCCACCCCCCATAGGTTGAGGGTAGTGTTGCTGCGGTGGATACTGGTTTTGTTGATATTGGGATTGCGGATACAGATTTTGTTGATATTGGGATGGTGGACATTGAGAAGCTGGGTAATGAGCAAGTGGGTATTGAGCTTGCGCTCGTTCAACTTGTATCTTCTCATTGTTCTTAATCAAGTAGTTATCCATTATTTCCTCATGCAGAAGATGGTATGCTCTGCAGTCTTTCTCATCATGTCCTACAGATTTACAAAATTTACAATATAGATTAGCTGGTGCACTTACAATCTTTTGCAAGAACAAGAACTCTTTTGATCGATGACCTCGGGTATGACATATTCTACACCAAGGAATCCCTTATGTATTTGTCAGGTTCGACACTCCTGCTGTGACATAGTTCATGAGCGTCAGGAAGTTATCTTTATGTTGTCCCTCCATTTGTATTGGGTACACTAGAGTTCTTCTTGGATCTCTTTTCCTTTCTTAATGTCTTGGATTTGCAACATAAGGTTAGCTAATTGCGAGTGAATTTCCATCATTTTTTCACTGGTATCTCCAATCGATGATGATTCTAACTTCATTTCTATCTCCAGGTATTTTGTTTGCGACATGATATTATGTTGCATCAACGATATTTAGATGTGTGACAACAATGTTGCAATGAACCATTCCTTGTGTTTCACATCTGACATCTGAAATCTTACTTTACCCATCAATGTTTTAAATGTTTGGTCAAAATCCCAGACCGAATTTGTAGGTAACTGCTTGATTTCTTTAATTTTTGTGATGCACAGCAACTCATATTTTAGTTTTTTAAACTCGTTTGTTAATCCCACACAAATTTGGTCAAGTTTGTTTGACGTAATTCCCACTGGAACTATAGAAAAATTTATGTACCAGTCTAGTGCACGACTTCTCAGGGTTGTGATCATTTGCGCTTGCTTTATCGCTTCATCTTGGAGCTGTCGTACGGTCCATACAACTTCACATAGAAAATAGTCTTGTTTTGGATCTTCTAACCCATTTCCATTAAATATAGGAAACTTAATATCATTTCCAAACATTATATTGGCTCTTGTTACACTCGGATAAAATTTTTGACTAGTCGAACTCCCTTGTCCGCTATTCACAACATTAGTATTACTTGTATTTACAAAACCACTGGGAGACGAGTTTCTAGATCTTACCTCCGGTGATATGTGCGGGGTTGTAGGTGTATCGTACTTGTGCTCTATATATGGATCTTGTGCTTCTTCTTCCTCTCTATTGGATATCGGCTGATATTCATCTTCTTTGTCGCAAAAAGCTTCGTCAAGAGCTCGTACTCTTCTCCTATGGTCGTACCGAAACTTCCTCTCCTTGTCACATTTTTTCTTCTCTTTCCTGACCGAAATATTCTTCCACTCCTTAAATGTCCACCTTCTAGTTCAATACCAATATCAACAGGGAACATCTAAGCTTAGTTTTCTCCATTTTTTGCGCACTTATTCTGCGACATCTCCCAACCTTCTTGCGCAAAGTACTTCTAACTATCAGAATCAATTGCGAGGATTCTTTTTTCACATACAAGCCTCTTTATCCAAGTTTTCAAAGATGTCATGTATCTTCCCTGTGGTCCTTGGAAAATATTTATTTCCAACTTGTTGGAATATATTATATTCCTTTGAAGGTAATAATGTCTTTTTATTATGTCGAAAGTTGTCTACAATCTTATGTAAAAGAGTAATACATTTAACCCATAGTTATATGGTGGTGTATTTACTTGTGTAGAGTATTTGTCCATGGTATTGTACTAAGAGATATTATTTTGGAGAATTATATTATCCCACATGCAATATGTGAGAGTAATTCCTCTTCATCTCTTAGTATATAATAGGGTCAAGTGAGTCTCTACATATGATGTATTCTTGATGTAGTAGTGGTACTATTGTGACGCTATTGTACATCATCTATATTCTTTGGGGTATTTGTGCTTTGGTCTCTTGTAAGATTGGAGAATACATTCTAGAGATAATATAAGACTACCTTCCCGTGGATATAACCCATTAGGTTGAACCACGTATATCGGTGTTCTCTTGTCCTTTTCTTTTCATGTTCTTATCTTTTATGATATGTTGCTGGTTGATTAGATAGGTTAACTAGTTTAGCTTGACTCTACTATTCTAACATGGTATCAGAGCAGGTTGCTATGATCTAGTACCTTGTATAGCTTTCAATCAATAACGATTATCATTTGGGCATTGTCATTTTGTTATAGATTTGCTTTCTATCTGGTAGCCATTAGGTTCTCTTCAGATCTGGGCATATTTATGTATTTTCTTTTACCCTAACACTAACTTGTTGTGTAAGATTTTTGCGGATATTTTTCAAGGGTTTCTTGATGTTTTCCCCATAGATCTACATGATTTTAGGGCTCTCCTCGAGAATTTCTTTCTTCCAATTACAAAAACGACAGTTATAAAAAAGAGTCGTAACTTGGTTAGTTTTTATCGAAATTTTTATTATAACCTGTTTTGGAATTGGAAAAGCCATTCTGGATCCACCTATGTGACCAGAACAGAAAAATGGGTATTTCTGGACTTCCTTTCAGTAATAAAAACGATAATTATAAAAAAGGGCCATAACTTGGTCATTTCTTACCGAAGTTTTTATCATAACATGTTTTTGGAATTGGAACATCCATTTTGGATCTACCAACGCGACTCGAACATAAGACTGAGCTTTTCTGGGCACATTTTTTCAAAGGGTTGTAAGTAAAAGTTTCTCTTTCCTTTACTGTTTTTTTAACTGTGTTTTTTGCAGATTCAGATCAGTACGATAAAGTATTTAAGTTTTTTGTTATTCATTTTTGCATTTAGGTTTTGCTTCTAATCATGTTTATTAAGATATTATTTATTGTTCTTGCTATATATTTGTCTCACATTCCTATACAAAAATATTGACATTTTTTAAGGACATGGATCTCTCGTATTTTGTCATGATGATAGCTATAAACCATCTAATGCTTAATATTTTTTACATATACAATAATTAATTTGTTCTTTTCTTTGTTTTGTTTATAAAAACAATTTTATAAGAACAATCTCATATGTGTTATCTTGTTATCATTATTTACTTTATTTATATGTTATTGCTGACCTTTGTGTAAAAGCAATTTCATTCTTTTATAAGTAATATCTTTATGATCATTATATGCTATTGTTAATTACATTCTTAAGTGAAATCATTTTTTTAATCTATGTGATATCATATTTTTTGGCTTGTCATAAGTTATTTAATTGGGATATAGTTTCTTTTTCATGTATTGTAGATATTGTATCTAGTTCCTGTGCTATTTGTCTCTAACATTCCAATATGGAAGCATTGACATTTCCGGGGCATTTCATCTCTTGCATATTTACATAGTGTTAACAAGAAATGAACCCATGATTAAGACCATTAGTGACTTGTCATTTCATATTTTTTTATAAGTGATATCATGAGTTGATCATAATTTGCTATATGTTGATCATATTAAACATTTTGATTTATCCATATCTCATGTCATGTTTATTTCGATCATCTTTTACTCAATATTTATATGGCTTTGAGCAATCTTTAAATCTTGAATTATTTATCATGAGTGTTGGGCACCCTATATTCAAGTTAATTAAAGCCAACATACAGAGTGTTCAATATAAATTGTCAACCAAGGGAAGTCTCTTGTTTCAAGGATAATGTGCACTGTATATGCTTTAAACAATAAGTAGTTGATGCTGTAAATGAATGGCCCTACTTTTCTGTTCAGCCAAACTCATCCCATAATCTACTTAATCTATCTTACCTTCTTAAAAATGCAATCACAAATACCTTCTTACAATCCTTAATCTAGAATTAAAAGATTCAAGAAATAAACAACTAGATTACTTTTGCAGAAAATTAAATCCTCAATTACCAAACCATCTAAAGATCCATCTCAACTATCTTGATTTGACTTAATCTAGGAATTCAAGGTACAAGAATTAAGTTCTACAATTATAAATGTGAAGGAATAAACTGCAAGGAAATAAAGAAAACAACAATTGAAAGAAATAGGGATGACCAAGGCTGTCACAGCTATCACACAGTTGTAGAAGGGAAAGTTAACCTACACAGTCGACTATCACACCACACCACTATAGTTTACAGGGGATGCAATTACTGATCATTCAAATGAACACACGAAAAATCGATGACTGTTGTAGCTTACTGTAAATAAAGGGATCTATCACAAAATAAAAACCACACAATAGAATAAATAAAATACCTAATTAACTCAGCAATCCATGTGGGAAGGCGGGCCCAGCCTTCACATAGAGATGCTGGAAGCAACACACGTTAGAATGCCGAGATCTGAAGAATCAAACTCCTTGTATTAAAATGGAAAATGAACACACAACCTCAGTCACAGTTGATACAATAAATTTGATTAATTTTTCAACCCTTGGCTCAGAATAGTTCCCAGTATTTATACAATTACAATCATAACATCTTCCCACTATTATCAGGTAGCCATGAAGATCTCTGATCTTCAGGCTGCCCCAATTACGATAAGCTGTTACAGCCGTGGCAAGATGGAAGCATAAATTATAGGAATGCTGTTACTTGAGCCAGAAATGATGATCATGATCAATCGAGAAGATACTCTGTGGATTCCATCTATTCTTGAGTAGCGATGCACTGTTGCCTCCGAATCTGTTGCAGCCTGTTGCAGCTACCTTTGTACAGCTTGCGTGGAATAGTATCCTTTGACTGTGTTCTTTGGGCAATGATGGAATGGATGGCGATCATTTCAGAAATGAATGTTCATTCCTCTCCTGGCATGTTCAGCCTGCTACACATGTATCCTTTACATCTCGAATTATCTTTATAAAACCACCATATGTTAGCATAATTCAAGGTGTAAAGCCCTGATTACAACAATCCTAAGCATTAATAAAATAAGACAATGATTAACCATACCTGTATGAATTGAAAGACCGAGTGAAAGAAAAACATCTGTTTAGTGTACATAATAGAGTAGGATGAGGTAGAAATAGGTAGGTAAAGGTGGTTAAAAAGGGGTATTTCCGGGCCCAACATCTCCCCCTAACTATCATGTTGCATGTCCCCATGCAACAACCTCCATCAATCTGAATCTTAATCTAGCATTGTAATTCGTTCATAGAGAGAAAAAAAGTTATATGGGAATTCAGGCACTCCTTGTTTTTCCAAGAATCCCTTATGGACAACCCAATATCTCCAACACATCTGCTCTTCTGCCTTTGTTAATGAGAAGTATTCCCTGTATGGTTTTGTTGGCCACCAGATGAGAGGAAATTTGAATTTGAGTCCCAGCCAATTAACTCCACATTCCTTCATGCATCCAACATATCCCTCAACCCTGGAAAGTGCATGTTTAAAATTCCTGTAACAGTAGGGATCTCTATTTCTGAAGGTTGAAGAGGCAGCCTGCCATCTGTGCTGGCTACCTTCCAAAGCCAATTGTTGATGCTTGGAAATATGGCTCACACAAGTAGATATAACCTTTTCTTGAAGTTCTGTTATCTGCTGAGTTTGGATGGGACACGTGAGTACATTCTGCTAACGAGCAAGGAGAAGTTGAGGGTTTTGAGGTTCGATTTGAATCCAAAGGTTAGAGTGGGACTCATTATGAGAGAAATTTTGGAAGGATATTTCCCACTGAACATGATTACTAACAAAGGAGGCAAAATCCCTCAGTTGAACATCACCTGAGAAAGGGATAGGATTCGAATGGCGATCCAAGGGACAAGCCAACTCATGCAAATAAAGATCATAAAGCAAGTTCTTCTCCTCAAAGTCACTTTCTAGAAATTTTTCTAGGAATTTCGCTGAGGTCGCTATTTCATAGGGTCTCCCTTTTTTTACAACCCTCAATTTAAACCAAATGAACCGCTCAAATAAAAACACAGGGTAAGAGGAGGATGGTACTTTGGTACCCAATAATTCCTAAGAAAGAGTATACAACTGATCTTTTTCCACCTGCATGGATTTGAAATTTTTCAGCTCCTTTAGCTCCTTCTGTAACTCTTCCCCACAGATTTTATGGGACATGAGTTATTCTTCCCATCTTTCCTTCAATTCCCTGATGGTCTTCCTATGTTCAGAAAGAGAAACCATCCCTTCTTGACACCTGTCCACCTGACTCCTCCACTTCCCCACTTCTATTCTTAGGATTGAGAGTTCTTTTGTCAGCCTCTGGATTTCTTCATCTTTAGCATGTTCTTCATTATTAGAATCCAATTTGACAAAATTTTGAGGAAGTTGAGTCCATACCTTATCATCTAATGTTCCAATTTGAACATCCTGTACTACCTGCATGGATACTTCTGAAATCACTTCTGGGGGTGCTGGTTCTTGTGTAACAACATCCCTTCCTTGAATTTCTCCTACAACAACTTCAACCATAGGTGCCTCTGAAACAACTTCTGGAGATGCCGGTTCTTGTGTAAGAACATCCTCTCCTTGGAGTTCTCCTCTAACAACCTCAGCAGCTGATTGTGAAGGTGTTGGTTCTTGTGTGACAACCTCTTCGTGAATTTTGATCTCCCCATTGGCCTGATTGTCAGCTGCAGCTTTGACAGGGGGATGCAAGGCCACTAGTTCTTGTGTAATAGAGCCCCACCCTTCTATTTATTCATGCTGCTGGGGTTGAATAGTTTCTTCCATGTCCTCTGCAATATGGATTTGTTCTTCAAGGATTTCAGTGTCCCCCAAGGATTGTGATTGCATTTGTTCATCCTCTCCTAAATCCAAATAAGGAATTATATCCATTTCAGGATTGATTTATTCTTGCTGCCTGAGAATCTCCACAAAATTTTCTAGGGATGTTGGTTCTTGTGTGACAACATCTTGGTTAACTTCCTCATTTTCCTGTTTTTGGGGTTCCATTTCTATTAATTCTGTGTCCCAAGATGGTTCAGGAGTCACAACACAGACTTCTTCATTAAATTCAGGAATATTTTCAACCTTTGGTTTATCTACCCCAATTTGGGTGGCAACTTCAACAACAATATTCAGGGATGTTGGTTCTTGTGTATCAGCACCTTGTTCAACTTCATCATCATCCTGCTGCTGGGGTTCCATTTCTATTAGTTCTATGCCCTGGGACAGTTCAGGAGTCACGGCATAGACTTCTTCACTAAAATCAGGAATAATTCCAGCCTCTAGTTCATCTGTCCCAATTTGGGTGGCAACTTCAATAGGAATATTCAGAAATGTTGGTTCTTATGTATCAGCACCCTGTTTATCTACTACTTCCCTTTGCTAGAGTTGCTCTTGGGGAGCTTCACAATCCTTCCAATTAGATTGTCCTTCTTCTATTGGTTGTGACTGTAATTGTTCATTTTCCCCCTTTTCTGTACCAGAGATCATTTCTACATCCCCCCTTCTATCTTTGGTGCTTCTTGTCCTTGTTCTTCCACAGCTGTTGGTACAGGTTGTTGTGTCACAAAGGAACAAACTATGACTTTGTAGCCTGATTGGTGAAATATTTCTCCACACACAGGGCAGACCACTCTTTCTTCCTCCTCACCATCCTCAGTAGGAGGTGATCCTTCTGCAGCTTCAACCAGTGTGTGCAGCTTCCTTTCTACCTGCTTCCTGCATGCTTCCTTCCAATTTTCTAGTTCTTTCCGAATTGATTGTACTTCTTCTTTTAATAGACCATTTTCATATAGAAGTCCCTCAATTTGAGGTTCTTTTGCAGCCGGTTCCTGTGGGGAATCATTTGCTTTGGGTCTCTGAATGGGGAATTCAATCCTTGCTTCTATGGTTGCCCATCTTGCCCGTGCTGCTTCAATTGCTGTAACTGACCTGGTTCTTTTTCTTCTTATTGGTGGTGATGTCTGTATCTCTTCTTTTGATCTCCTTCTTTTCCTCCGTGGTGCAGGAATCTCTAGATTTGTAGCTGATGTGGAAGGGATATCTTCTATATCAATGTTTTCTTGTTCTTCTTCAATCACAGTTCCCCCTATTCAGGGGAATATTCAATGGTCAACACCTTTGCGTTTCCTTCTGTTATCATGGCTCTAACATCCTCGGCTTCAGCTGTCGTAGCATCTAATGCTACTCCAGCTTTAGCCTCTGCTATCAGAGCTTCCATATTATTTAATCTCTCCACAAGGTTTTCTCATGCATTTTCCTCCAATTCTTCTGCTAGGTCATCTGACTGATCATCCGATCTAGTCTCATCTCCCCCCCTCCGATCTAAATTCTAGGGACTTTGATCCTCCTATTGCTCTTCATCTCCCCCCAACTATACATTTGCATGATCCTCTTGGTTTTGAACAACCCCCAAGAGTATAGGTACTTCTACTTTAGCCCCTAAGAGTATAGGTACAGGTACTTCTTCTTCTATTGGAACGCCAAGAAAAAGGGCGGGTTCCTGGTTTATCTGTATTTGACCTGTGAATTGCTCCCAATTTTGGTTCCTTCGAGCTAAGGCCCGTAAAATTATTAATTTGATTAGGCCATGGTGGGTAAGGGAGGAGTTTGGATGCTTGGCTATTCTAACAAACCCTGCCATATGGTGTAGGTCATTAAATAGATAAAATGGAATGTTCAGTAAGGCCCTATGAAAGAGATGAGATAATAGAGGAAGTTCAGAATAATAAATAGTTTGATACCTACCTTCACAGGTGATATACTTCTTGAGGAAAACTGCTACTTGATCCCATGGCTGAGGCAGTGACTGTAATGCTATCCCTTTCCTTGACTGACGAATTTGCTCCCCCTCTATCAGAAAATCCTGTATTGCAGCAGCATTGGGGGTTCTTCAATCGAACCAGGATCTTCCCACCTGAGGAAGGACGGTGACTTCAGCCACTATTGCTTCAGAGACTTCTATACGTAACCCGCAAACCTCTGAGTGGGTTTCTGTAAGATTTAAGGCAAATTGCATAGCTGTCTCTCGATGAAACCCATTCAGGCATTGGAAGAATTCGGTCCAGTACGCAGCTTCAAAAATAGTGAAAACTTCAGCATTTATTCTTAGTTCTCGCGTATTTGGAGGTTCATGCCAAGCTGGGATACCCATGTTTGTTTGAATTCATAATTCTTTATCAATCCGACAGATTATAGGTCCCGACAATGGAGGTTAAAGAACAGAGTATGCGTGAACAACTGAGAGTGGAGTTGGGTAAATTCAAAAAGTTTAAGAGCATGGAAATGTTTGGAATTTTATCCCAAATTAGGAAAGGTGGCGGTTATCAGATAAAATTAAATAGCCATTAAGTCGTACGAGTGGATAGTTAACGGTATGCGGGTGTAATAATGGGTATAGAAAGGAAGGTATGATTAATGTTGTCAAATCTAGTTAATGCTTAATCAAGTAAATAATCAGAACCATCCCTTCGAAAATATGTGATGAACGGTGATCTTTGAGAATAGTAAAGCGTGTGAAGTGCAGCCATTTAAATTTGATTACTATTATAGGCGTGATGTAATGACCTTTTCTCCCGGCAGACCAAAACCATCTTGTCAATCTTGTCAGAAACATAATGAATGCTGTGAAGTAATCAGAATTGTCGGCATCAAGAATTGGGGTCAGATCTGGAGGAATTGTGAACCAAGGTTGCAAATATTTCTGCCAATAATGGAGGAGTCATAGCTGCAGACCATAGAGAAATCAAGCAGTTTGGTGGAGTCGTAGCTGTGAATCATAGAAAAATCAACTATTTTTGGCGGAGTCATAGCTGTCGAAAAAGGTAAAAATGGTAAAAGTGGGCAAGATTGAAATGGTGTTGCACTTGTCGAAAAAGGAAAAAATGGAAAAAAGTGAAACGGTGTCGCATCTGCCAGAAAAGGTAAAAAAAAATGGACAAAAGTGAAACAGTGTCGCAGCTGCCGGAATCGAAAAAAGGCAATAAGTTACGGTATTGTAGCTGTGCGGAACGGGGTAAAGGGTGGTATTTTACGGTGTTCCAGCTGCACAAACGGGGTAAAAGGCAGTATTTTATGATGTTGCAACTACACGGAATGGGGTAAAGGGATGTATTTTACGCTGTTGCAGCTGCTGAAAAACAGAAAAATAGGCAAAGTATTACGGTGTTGCAGCTGCAACGAACTTGTTCAAGGCGTTTTCTTCTGATGTAGGAAGTTACAAAAGGATGACCTTGGTCGTTAGGCTTGATCATGACCATTGCTCCTTAGGCACATCCCTGAACATATTATTTAAAAAAAAACTAGATCAAGTGCAAAGGAAAAAGATAAAAATAATAGTAAAAATATCAATTTATTTATGTACAAAAACTTATGTAATATTTACAGGGATTATCTAAAGATTGACAGGGGCAAAGAAAGATTCCTGCCCTTGTTCTAACTATTATTTTGGATCAGCTGCAATCTATGAAGTGAATGCGTCTTTCGAAATGGGCTTATGGTACAGTCGCATCTTGTGACCATTAGCAAATAATGGTGCATGATTCTCATCAATGGTTACTAGGCCGACTGTACTATTATCAAATACTCTGTCTACCAGGTATGGGCCCAACCATCTTGTGCGTAACTTACCCTTGAAGTCCCTTTTGAATATTGAATCGTATAATAATTCCCAGTCTCCTTCGTAGGAGACTTTCTTTTTGATGAATCGGTCGTGCCAATTGGATCTCTGTTGCTGGATTAATACTATCTGATCCATAGCAGCTAAATGTTTCTCATCAAGTTCATTCAATTGATTCAATCTTCTCTTATGGGCTTCAGTCACATCTAAGTTTACCTCCATAGATGTCTTCAAAGTCTTGATTTCAAATTCAATGGGGAAGACAACACTTTTCCCATACACCAAGTTATAAGGAGAGAAACCTGTAGTATTGCGCCAAGTAGTACGATATGCCCACAATGCTTCCGGAAGTCTATCAGCCCAGTATCTACAATGGATCCTGAACGTTTTGGTAAGGATGGCTTCAATAAATTTGTTAGTGCTTTCCACCTGGCCATTGTCCTGGGGATGGTATTGTGAAGCTATCGGGTGCTGAATATGGTACTTTCGTAGCATAGCTTCAAATTGATACGACACAAAATGAGGTCCTCCATCTGTAACCACTTCCTTGGGCACTCTGAAATGGGTAAATATTTCACCATACAAGAAATCGATCATAGCTTGGTCATTGGCTTTCATCAAAGCCACAACTTCTACCCATTTCGTCATGTAGTCAGTGCAAACCAAGATGTAGGATTTCTGCCTGGAATGAGGGCTGATAGGACCAACAAAATCTAAGGCCCATCTGTTAAAAGGTTTAACCACCAGTTGTGGTTGAAGAGGCATTTGATCTAATCTGTTAGGTTGGCCCATCCTTTGGTAGCTGTCACAAGGTTGGACATATTTTTTTGCTTCCCTGAAATGGGTTGGCCAATAGTTGCCCATTCTCAACGCTTTGTGTCCTGTCCTCCTATCTACAAAATGTCCCCCACAAGGCTTGTCATGGCAGGCCTTTAGAATACTGAATATTTCATATTCTCTTACACATCTTTTGATCTCAAGATTAGGGCCTATGTAGAAGAGATGACCGTCTATCCAACAATACCTGGAACTTTGTTGAATGATTTTCCTCTTTTCTCTTTTTGACAAATGTGCCGGAAGCTTCCCTGTAGCCAAGTAGTTAGCGACATCTACATACCAAGGGGAGTGAGTTGAAACTACAAATAAGTGTTCATCTAGAAAAGAGTCCTCAACAGGCAGATTATCATCATTGTTAGTAAAATGAGATAAGAAATCAGTGACAACATTTTCTTTTCCAGGTCTGTCTATAATGGTGATATCAAATTCCTGTAATAATAACAACCATCTAGTTACCCTAGCATTTGTAACAGGCTTATTCATTAGATACTTGATGGCCGAGTGGTCAGTGTGCACAAAGGTAGGATATCCAGTGATATAATGTTAAAATTTGTTAATGGAGTAAACAATGGATAAAAACTCCTTCTCGGTAACAGTATAATTAAGTTCAGCAAGGGCTAAGTTTTTGCTAATATAATAAACTGCATAAGGTGCTTGACCATCCTATTGTCCTAAAACTGCTCCAATGGCGGTATCAGAGGCATCTGAAGAAATGTGAAAAGCCAGGGCCCAATTGGGCCCTCTTAGGATGGGAGTTGTGGGCAGCTTCTCCTTAAGTTTAACAAACGCTGTCTGGCATGCCTCATTCCAAGTAAATTGTACATCCTTCATTAACAATGAAAACAAAGGAGAGACATGTTTGGAAAAGTTTTCTATAAATCATCTGTAATATCCAACATGCCCTAAGAAACTTCGCACTTCTTTCTGAGTTCCAGGAGTAGGTATATTTTTTATTACCTTGATTTTAGAGGGGTCTACCTGGATGCCATCAGCAGAGATAAAATTCCCCAACACTACCCCTTCACTCATCATCATATGGAACTTTTTAGTGCTCAATGATAACTGGGTTTGCTCACAGCGTGTTAAAACCTTTTCCAAGTTTTTCAATGCTTCTTCAAAGTCTTTTCCATAAGGAGTAAAATCATCCATGAAAATATCCATACTATCATTAACCAATTCTGAAAAGATGCCAATCACAGCTCTTTGAAATGTGGTTGGTGCATTGCATAAGCCAAAGGGAAGTACTATGTATGCAAAAGTTCCCTAGGGATAGGTGAAGGTAGTTTTATCCTGGTCTTCAGGAGCAATATGGATTTGATTGTACCCTCTAAACCCATCGAGGAAGGAGAAAAAATTCTTCCCAGATAAGGTGTCAAGTACTTGATCGATGAAAGGCAGGGGAAAGTGATCTTTCTATGTTTCCTTATTAAGCACTCTATAGTCCACATAGAGTCTCCATTTACCATTCTTCTTGGGTACTATCACGAGTGGAGACACCCACTCGCTGTCTGAAATGGGATATATAAATCCTGCTTCCAAGAGTTTCTAAATTTCCTTCTTCACTATGTCCCTAAGATTGGGATTCATTCTTTGTTGAGGCTGGCACACAGGCCGGGAGTCACTTTTGATATAAATGTGGTGGGTGCACAGATTAGAAGGGATGCCCTTCATGTCTATGTATTCCCAGGAAAATGCCCCCTTGTGTTTTTTTAAGAGAGTGATTTGGTGTTCCTGTTCATCTGGGGCAAGACTGGGATTGATATTCGAAGTTTTTCTAGACTCTACCTCGACAGGAACACTTTTTAAATTTTTCAACACTGGAACTATGTGAGTATCACTAACTAATGTCTCCTCTATGATATTTTCTTGTTCCTCTTCACCTAGAGTAGCATTCAGGATCTGATAAATTTTCTTATTGACAGAAACGGGTTCACTGATGAAATTATTAATGGCATTGTCTTCAGTTTCATCTTTAAAAGTCAAGGCCTTCCCTATCGTTAATAATGTCTGAACACCCTCTTCTTCCTCTGGCTCCATCCATAATGGATTTTCAGATCCTAAGCTCGGCCAAACTGTAGGATAGAGAGTGAGGTTCTTTATCTCAGTTCCATCTGATATGGTCATAGATCCAGACCGACAACTAATGCAAACATCAGCTGTAGCTAACCAGGGCCTTCCCAGGATCAATGTGTGTCCTCCTAGCTGTGACTTAGGTTGTAAAACCAAGAAGTCAACAGGATATTCCCAATAATCAACTGAGATAACGAGGTCATCCAAGATTCCTTCAGGTTTAATAGTGGATCTATCTACCAATTCTAAAATGGTAGGATTTGGCCTGAGATTAGTGAGCCCAAGCTTCCTTACAATTTCAATGGTCATTGATGTTAATTGTTGAGCCTAATTCTACCAGTACATTGGGTATTTGTGTGCTCCCAATCTGCACAGTGACAGTGGGATTCCCAGGATCATCGTATTTGGCCAAGAGGGTTTTCCCCATTATTAATTCAAATAATTTCCCTATGACATGAACAGTGGGAGGATCCCTGGGTTTTCTTCCTGGTTTCCTTGCACACAGATCTTGAACGGTTCTGGCATAGATAGGTACATCATGAACGTGAAGGGCCTGAAGGAGTGGAATTTTAACATAAATATTTTTTAACTCTCCTAAGAGGTTAAATTGAGGTTGTCCCACTACCTTTGGTAATATTAATCTTTCAGGGTATGGTGGTTCCCTAATCAATTATGTAGGTTGTGTGTCGATAAATGTGTCTTTTTATGTTTTAGTCGGCATATTGGTAGGATGTTCAACGTCTTCAATAATGGGGGTTGCTGTATTGGATAAATATTGTTGGTTCATCCTTTCTTCACACACAGAAGATGGAACATCCTCAATGATCTAAGGCTCCACTATCCTCCCTGATCGTAAGCGGATTTCATTGCAGGGTACTGGAGTAATGGAGTAAGCGGCCATGTTGGCAGTCTCAAACTAATTGACTACTTTATTATTTGGGTTGGGGTTAGGTTGAGCAGGTAGCTGTGGTCGTATCGACATATTGGGGACAACATTATTCTGGAGTTGCATCTGCGACTGCTGATAAGGCTGAGGGTATTGCTGAGGAGGGTACGGTTGATGTGGAAGATGTTGAGGAGGTTGGTTATGGGGAATTGGTTCCCTAGATGGAATTTCCTCCATCCAGGAGACCAATAATTTTGTTGGTTTGGTGGCTGTGTCCAAGGGTTCCAGGAGTTAAAATTTTGCATCGGAGGTTGAGAGGGATACCATTGATGGTTAGAATAAGATGAAGGGAATTGTGTATTCATGTGCTGCATATTATTCCAATTATTCATGTTATTCAAAAATGGAACCAAGTCTGGAGCCATATCTTGATTTCGAGGCTACCAGGGCTTTTTATGTGCAATAAAGTAGGCTGGTTCCACATCTGGAGTTGATGCCTACAGAACTACCTTCACTTGAGGTAGTGAAGGGCATTATTTTGTGTCATGGTTCAGCTCGCATAGCTGACACACTTCTACCTTGTCGAGCGAGCACTCCTTCAGAGGGTGGTTCTTCCTACATTTAGGGCATAATATACCAAGTGTGAGATCCTCTACTGCTTGTTTTTGCTTTGCCCTCAAGACATCTATTTCCGAGGAGATGGAGCTTATAATTTTTGTCTTGAAAATTTCAAGGATATTTCCTATTTCTGCTCGGGTGGCTCCTCCATTAGATATCTTTTGTGTTCTGTCGAAGACATCACATTCTAATTTGTCCCGTTTGTCCCATTTGTCCCATTTGTTGTTCCTGGAAGATCCCCTAGAATACCTTTTGCATAGTTGAATGATCTTTTCAAAGCACTCCTTTAAGATATCCCTCTTTCCTAACAGGTTCAACAGGTCTGGGCAATCTTCCCTAATCCCATGAAGTAGGATTATTTTGAGCACATCTAACCCCATATTAGTCTATCCAGCTATCTACACATTATATAAAAGCCTTTCAACAAAATCTTCCAGACTTTCATCGTCCCTTTGTACCATTTTAAATAGTTCTTCTCTCTTATCCTTGGTATTGCAATACTCCTGATATTTCTCCAGGAACACATGTTTCATCCGGTCCTAGGTAGTGACGGTTCCCCCTCCCAGGCTCATGAACCAACATAATGCATTGTCCTTCAGAGTGGTAGGAAAAAGTTTCAGCTTCTGTGCATTGGTGGTGTAGTTGTAGCTAGGACAGGGGATGAGAATGACCCTACTTTCCTATTCAACCAAACTCATCCCATAATCTACTTAATCTAGCTTACCTTCTTAAGAATGCAATCACAAATACCTTCTTACAATCCTTAATCTAGAATTAAAAGTTTCAGGAAATAAACATCTATATTACTTTTACAGAAATTTGAATCCTCAATTACCAAACCATCTAAATATCCATCTCAACTATCTTAATTCGACTTAATCTAGGAATTCAAGGTACATGAATTAAGTTCTACAATTATAAATGTGAAGTAATAAACTGCAAGGATCTAAAGAAAACAACAATTGAAAGAACTAGGGAAAGTTAACCTACACAGTCAATTGTCACACCACACCATTGCAGTTTACATGGGATGTAATCACTGATCATTCAAATGAACACACGGTAAATCGATGACTATTGCAGCTTACTGTAAATAAAGGGATTTGTCACTAAATCCAAACCACACAACAAAATAAATAAAATACCTAATTAAATGAGCAATCCCTATGGGAAGGCGGGCCCAGCCTTCACACGGAGATGTTGGAAGTAGCACACGTTAGAACGCCGAGATTGGAAGAATCAAACTCGTTGTATTAAAATGGAAGATGAACACACAACCTCAATCATAGCTGATACAATAAATTTGATTAATTTTTCAACCCTTGGCTCAGAATAGTTCCCAGTATTTATACAATTACAATCATAACATCTTCCCACTATTATCGGGCAGCCATGAAGATCTCTAATCTTCAGGCTGCCCCAATTACGATAAGCTGTTACAGTTGTGGAAAGATGCAAGCAGAAAATATAGGAAGGCTATTACTCGAGCCGGAAATGATGATCATGATCAATCGAGAAGATACTCCATGGTATGCAGCTATTCTTGAGCAGCGACGCACTGTTGCCTCCAAATCTGTTGTAGCCTATTGCAGCTACCTCTGTACAGCTTGCGTGGAATAGTATCCTTTGACCGCGTTCTTTGGGCAATGATGGAATTGATGGAAATCATCTCAGCAATGAATGTTCATTTCTCTCTTGGCATGTTCAGCCTGCTACACCTGTATCCTTTACATCTCAAATTATCTTTATAAAACCACCATATGTTAGCATAATTCAAGATGTAAAGCCTTGATTACAACAATCCTAAGCATTAATAAAATAAGAAAATGATTAACCATACCTGTATGAATTGAGGGACCGAGTGAAGGAAAAACATCTGTTTAGTGTACATAATAGAGTAGGATGAGGAAAAAAGAGGTAGGTAAAGGTGGTAAAAAAGGGGTCATTTATGGGCCCAACAATGAGCACCTTGTTCTTGTTGCAATGATATTTCTATTCTTATGATTGCATAGGTTATCTTGTTCCTACTTGTCTCTAACATTCCTATATGGAAGCATTGACATTTTTAGGGCATTCATCTCTTGCATATTAACCTCATACTAATAAGAAATGCACCTATGCTTTAGATTAGTTGCTTGATGACTAAATTTTCATATATTTAAGTGAATTTTTTGGCTCACTATTTATATGTTGTGGCTGACACTTAATATGTAAAAGTAACTTGATTTTCCTTAATGAGCAAGTTAATCTATTATTTGATAATATTATGTTGTCACTCCTTTATCTGATTTTGATAACCTTTGGTATATAAGCATTTTCATTTTGGTATGAGAAATTTTGTTTTATGATCTTTATATGCTTTAATCTTGAAAGTTCTTGTGCAGATAAGTTCTCTGTTTAGGATTTCACCTTATTCCAGAAGTAATGAAGCACCATCTTCTGCTGTTAAAGTCATGATGTTCATCTGTATGATATCATTTTTTTATGTATAGACCATTGGGGTCTTGTTTCTTCGATGTTTGAGGTCTTATATAGATATTTATATTGCACCTTGATTGGAAGAATGTCTACTATCTGCATGTGTATTGGCCATCTGGGTTTTTTGTACATTGTTGTGGTGTTCTTAGCCACATGTTCTGTTGTATCGGCCGTCAGAAGGTATCTATACACTGGTGTGGATGTTATATCAGAGTTCTTCAGCCATCATGTATGGTTGTGATGATTCTTGTGGTGATCTAGGCATCTTGCGATTGGATTACGTCACATGTTCTTGGCATTTTATTGTTGGGTCTTTCATCGTACAACCTGGTTCATGTGCACTTTCATGACTCAGTGAGAAGCGGTTGTTCATCGTCAAATTCCATTAGTCGAAGTGTTCTATTTTCAGCTTTGGTTCTTCTCGAAATTGTCATCAAGGGGGGACAATAATGACTCCTTCCTTCCTTAGTGTTAGTGTGGTCCTTTCTCCCAGCCATTATTACGGGGGAGTGTTGGAATATATTATATTCCTTGGAAGGTAATAATGTCTTTGTATTATGTCGAAAGTTGTCTACAATCTTATGTAAAAGAGTAATACATTTAACCCATAGTTATATGGTGGTGTATTTACTGGTGTAGAGTATTTGTCCATGGTATTGTATTAAGAGATGTTATTTTGGAGAATTATATTATCCCACATGCAATATGCGAGAGTAATTCCTCCTCATCTCTTGGTATATAATAGGGTCAAGTGAGTCTCTACAGATCAAGTATTCTTCATGTAGTAGTGGTGCTATTGTGACACTGTTGTACATCATCTATATTCTTTGGGGTATTTGTGCTTTTCTCCCTTGTAAGATTGGAGAAAAATTTCTGGAGATAATAGAAGACTACTGTTGGAATATATTATTATTTCTTGGAAGGTAATAATGTCTTTGTATTATATCGAAAGTTGTCTACAATCTTATAAAAAGAGTAATGCATTTAACCCATAGTTATATGGTGGTGTATTTACTTGTGTAGAGTATTTGTCCATGGTATTGTATTAAGAGATGTTATTTTGGAGAATTATATTATCCCACATGCAATATGCGAGAGTAATTCCTCCTCATCTCTTGGTATATAATAGGGTCAAGTGAGTCTCTACAGATCAAGTATTCTTCATGTAGTAGTGGTGCTATTGTGACACTGTTGTACATCATCTATATTCTTTGGGGTATTTGTGCTTTTCTCCCTTGTAAGATTGGAGAAAAATTTCTGGAGATAATAGAAGACTACTGTTGGAATATATTATTATTTCTTGGAAGGTAATAATGTCTTTGTATTATATCGAAAGTTGTCTACAATCTTATAAAAAGAGTAATGCATTTAACCCATAGTTATATGGTGGTGTATTTACTTGTGTAGAGTATTTGTCCATGGTATTGTATTAAGAGATGTTATTTTGGAGAATTATACTATCCCACATGCAATATGTGAGAGTAATTCCTCCTCATATCTTAGTATATAATAGGGTCAAGTGAGTCTCTATAGATCATGTATCCTTGATGTAGTAGTGGTACTATTGTGACACTATTGTACATCATCTATATTCTTTGGGGTATTTGTGTTTTTCTCGCTTGTAAGATTGGAGAAGAAATTCTGGAGATAATAGAAGACTACCTTCCCGTGGATGTAACTCATTAGGGTGAAGCATGTATATTGGTGTTCTCTTGTCCTTTTCTTTTCCTGTTCTTATATTTTATGATATGTTGTTGGTTGCTTAGATAGGTTAACTAGTTTAGCTTGACTCTACTATTCTAACACAACTCACTATATGAGGTTATTGTGTCAATAGCAAACTCCATAATGTATCCCTCCAGAATACTGTCTACCCAAACATCGACAACCCTCAAGATAGGGTTTCTAGTACTTTTCATTAGTTGAATCAACTGAGGATTCCACTATGTCAGTTCTCCTCCTTGGAAATTCTTTCTCTAGGCTGCTAACTTCGATAACCATTCATATAACACAATAGGGAACTCGTAAAATAAAATCTCATGAATATATTAATAAAGGTATCACTCCAACCACCTTACCGTATTTAACCACGATCCTTTAATTTCTTATTTCGCAAACTCTAATGCTTTAAAATCCACCCAGTCTTGGATTTCCATCTTTGTCGAATGCCAAAACATGTCCCTCACCAAAACGATTCATGGTCCCGACAACGTAACCATTTTTTGGCGTTTCTTCCCTCTTTGACCTAGGTTCAGACCTTCTGTTGTGCACACAAATCCCAAGATACCGGCTCGACAGAGAAAGGCTCAATAGGCAACACTTGTGATGCAAATGCAATCTCACATGAGATATCTCTTATGGTTAACTTCTAGAACCAGGTTTGCGTAGTTGGGTGGGGGTTTCTTCTCCTTTGGCACCTTACCAACTCGCTCAATCGAAGCTAATTAGTTATATCGCTTAATCTTACTGTGCATGGATAAGACACTACTTAACCTATCTATCACAATGATTATAACAACAATGCATGTTAAACACACATGCTATCTATCAATGGTGCAACTCATGCATAAAAAAAATCATTCATACAAAAATACATAAACACTTAATCATGATATACATTCTTGTTACTTAAGCACATTTGTCATATACGTTCATATACATTCACATAAATTCACAAACATTCATGTGACATAAACACATTCACCATATACTCAATGACACAATCTTTAACGTGGAAAGCCATCCGAGAAAAACCACAGAGGAACTGTTCATCTGGCATGAGAAATATATGGCACGTTTGGTCTACACACTTAGTTGTAGTTTTTTTTCTAGATATTCTTCTCTTATCTTTACAGACTTCTCCCTCCTCTCATACTCTCTGGCCTTCTGTCGCTCAATCTTCTCCTACTTGACTCTATTGTTGACCCACACACAACCCGGATCAACTACTCTTCTCTATACTTCTGTGCACTCAGTTGCAAATTACTCAACTCTTCTTACAAACACAACCCAACTACTGTCTGACTAAATCACCAATAAAATAAGCAACTAAACAAGTAAAACCCCTAAGTAACCCAACCAACAACAAACAACAAGCAACCTGCACATAGCTTGGGTTCTTCATTCTTATAGACCCTTACATGTCGCTATCAACCGACTTCATTCAATTATCTAACAGGATGTCATTTATATTCTAGTGAAATTTGTCAATAGCTACTAACGACCAAAATTACAAAGATGCTTTGATTCCTTATAGCGTGTGTAACTTCCATCGATTTTAGCTGACCTCATACCCACGATCTTTCTTGAACTGTCATTTTTAGTCGTTGTGTCGTTTCTCTTATTCTCTAGCATGGTTCCTTATGTCGTGGTTGATCTCGTCGCATCATTTCCTGTTGTTGCAGCTTCTCTTCTGTCCCAACTTCTTCTACGACTACTTCTTGCCTTAACTATTTCTTCCTTGTCTACTTCTGCTCTTCCTTCTCTTCTTCTGTCGCAACTTCTCTTCCTTCCTGCGATCAAACTCTTTACCTTGTTAGGAAGGATCCTATATGAATTATTCCTATATTTTCCTAGGGCCAACACCATGCTTATAAACAATTGAATAAATTTTTTCTAAATGCATCTTATGTTGTGCAACATCTCTACTATAAATGAGGAAATCATCAATATATACAATAATGAAATCTAAGGGCTTGAAAATATTTTCCATTCTTTCCTGAAATTCTGATGGTGCGTTCTTCAATCTGAAGGGCATGAGAAGTTATTGATATTGTCCATTTGGCACCACAAAATATATTTTGAATATGTCTTCTGGAAGAATGCCAATTTTCCAAATAACGTTTTTCAAATAAAATTTTCTAAATACATTATCCTTGGCAAGTTTGGCGAACAATAATTCCTTGTTTGGAAAATGATACTTGATTAGTTCTAAAGCATCATTTAAAACTTAATAATTAACAACTAATCTATATAAGTAAAGTAAAGGAAGAATTTAATTCATGCAATGAGGAATATGAATGTCACTAAAAGTTTGAAAGCCTCTGTTGTTGATAAAAATTTCACAAAGTTGTAGCTTCGATGGCTTGGGCGAGGATCAGAACATCTCATTAACCACCGACAAGCTTACAAACTATGGCTTCTGTGATCAAATGAACTATTCAGAAATCAGAAGAGCTAAAGACAACGGAGCGACAAGATAGTTCACTAAGGATCCGAAACAGTGGGAAACAGACTAACTATGGGTTTCGAGACAATACAGACTCATCAATGATCGAAGGAACTAAGGGCTACAGATTGGCGAGGTAAAGCTAAGCAACTCCGCAGTGTCGGTGAGGCGACGGATAAGGCTTCCAATCAATGACAAAAATCATTTCGATAGTGCGACAATAGGAAAACATCGGCGATTGGGAGAACGAAGGACTACGGATCAGCGAGTCTAGAACTAGGCTCCTCTGTAGTGTCGGCGACATAGATAACTAGAACCAGTTGCTTTTGTTGCATACTTCATTTGATGTGCCTTCCTAGTTATGTGTTGTATTTCAGCAATGGAATATCAGTCTACTCGTCAGGTTAAATTCTAGGTGCAAGACCTGGGTGATTATGACATAAGAGTATGGACTTAGCCAAATGAACAATAGTTGTAATTACTGATTCAAATTTTTAAGGGCCATCATAGTATGGGACCCAAACATCCTTGGCATATTTTCTCACTGTTTTGGTGCCAATCTCATGAGACCCCCCCAAAAAACCATACATCAACTTTAAAAATCGTAACTGGTACCTATATAATAGCCACCACGCCAAGAAAAATACAATTATTTGGCACTAGGCATAGTTTGGCATTTGGCCATCATGTTGCATCATTAGTCACTATGTGAAAAAGTAGCATTTGTGTCTTCTATGATGAGGAACATGGTGCATTCAATAGTCAGAATTGAGTCAGGCCCAAGGCACATCAAAGAGTCGTGGATGAGTGAGGTGCATTGAGGAGTTCAACATTATCAATAGTGCATTGTGATAAACAGTGTGAGGAGACTTTCCAGCATTTGGTCATCTTAGCATTGTTAGCAGTATGGTGAGAATTTGTGAGCAACTGCTAGCATTTGTCATTTTCTCAAACCAACATTTTCTAGGCATGCTTATCCACTAAATTCTATTGTGTGATTTCCTGAAATGTTGTAAGTTCTTCTGTGTGGTTTCCAAAATTCTACAGCATGATTTTACAATTTTAGCTACCTATGAGGTCTGTTAAATCCTAATAGTAATAGCTTATCGCATGACATGTTCGATGTTTTTTTCGAGACTTCAGTTATAAAGAACATTGGCTGAGTTTTGTTACCTGTAACTCGCTGAACAACTGAATATACTAAGGTAGTAAAGTCTAATATACTATAGTATAGAGCCTAGACTATATAGCAAATCCAACAAATAGTAAGATGTAGAGCTGTCCTAGATTGACCTCCATTTTGATTGAAAAATAAATAAATACTAAAATCTAAGAGATTGCTAGGAGGAAAAACAGTTCACAATTGGCCTACATTTTGATTGAAATAAACCCTAGAGTCTAGGCATTGATAGGAGACGAAACATTCCAGGATTGGCATTTTATTACAGTTCTTGGCTCTGAGTTTAGCCAAATCTATCTGTGGTATGCTTGTGTACCATAAATGTACCTTAGTCTTGTAGCTTGCATGTATCATTATTTGAATACATTGTAGTGAGGATTATATTTTATATTTTTTTTAACATATAATATTCCTACTTTTCCTTTTCTAGCCTCTCATTGACCTCTTTATATTTATCAACCAAATCCCTAAGCTTTATTTCCTGCTCTAACAACTGTTCTTTTTCTCATTGCACAATAAGCACTCCAAGCTATAATTTAGGGGGTAGAAACCTCATTCCTAGGCTCATTCCTAGCATTTTCAGTGTAGAAACCTCCACCAATGAAATTCAAAATGAAGTTGTAAGCTGATAAAATATTCCCAATGTTAGGCTCCTTCCTGTCAATGCCTAATGTATATGTGTATATGCTTTATGCCAAAATCCATGTTTGGGTATTTCAGTTTCATGGAATTCCTCTGTTTTTATGCATAGCCTTGGCAGAAGTTGTTAGAACTTATATTAGGGACTTTTGAATGAGGGTCACAGGACATGAGTAATGCAATTCAGATCACATGTCATTTTATATCGATGTAATATAAGGAAATCAGAAAACTTTGTGATTCAGATATCGTGGGGTAGAAATGAGGTCAACATGATGTTTTGGGGATGGCATTACGCATTATAAGCAACCACCTTCTCTGATTTTATTATGCTCATTGTAAAGTCAATTTTTTTCAAGTTGTCTATCAAATTTGGACATTGAAGATAATATTTTCTACCTAGAAAAGGGTGATGCACTTGAGGAACACCAATTGCAAGCAAAGATTGCGATGGAGTTTAACAATTTTGATGGTGCTCAATCTCGATCCAACCCATTTATATCGACCCAACCCATTTAACATCTCTACCCTCCCATTGATATATAATTTCTTCTTTGGCATGTTTATGTATAACCAATAGGGATTTTAATCCCCTCCCTCCTGACCACATAGGATTTCATCTCTTCTTCTTAAAGTTGTATTTTCTTTTATTTTTAAAACTAATGAGAAAAAAAGAAAAAGGTAAAAATTTAACAAAATAGCTTTAAGAAAATTAGCAAAGAAATCGATTTCTATATGGATGTTTTCACCATAACGTCATGTCTGATGTGTTGTCATGGGCCCTAGTCTATAATGTCATCTCTATGTGGGAAATCTTTGGCTTACAAGCAAGAAAAGGCCATTTCAAGCTTTGTGCAACCAAGAATAATTATCATTGATTGGGCCATATTATCAAGTCAACAAATAATGTCTAAGGGTAAGGGGCTCATGGGTCATGTGTGATGCCCTAGACCACCTCAAAGGCCCTATATAATACATAGACAATATTTAGCCAATGAGTAAGATATGTCGGTCATTTTGAGGTTTGACACACCAAGTATGTCTTTCAGTCCCTTAGCCATGATTTGATGTGAAAAGAATTATTGGGCCAAAACATTTTTCGTTAGGGCTCATGAACTATGTGTGGGGCCTTAGGCCACCACAAAGCCCTATAAAGGGAATATTGGCATGTGAGAAAGATATTGCACCTCTTTTATGAATTTTTGTTAACCATGGATATTTTTTGTAACTTAAGCAATGGCAAGGTCAAAAGACATAGCCTTAGGCCATAACATTTTCATTTGGCCTATAAGCAAAATATGTTCATAGAATATTCTACACAGGGCGTAACAGAGAAATAGGAAAATACAACAATGATGGGGAATCCTTTACATTTGTTCTTAGAAATCACGCTACCTGACATAAAATTATAAAGAATCCACATGAGCTGATTCAATACCCAATTCTTTCCATCTTCGGTATTTTGATTCAATCCCAAATTCTCTCCACCTTCAATGATCCTATAGAAGGAAAATGTATTGGTTTCTTTAACAGAATGTGGAAGCTGGAAGCTGGGAGGTCATCCAGAGGCTCCATGAGAAAGCGTTATCGTGGCATTATCATGACTAGTACTTGAGTAATAGGTGGTTCAATAACCTCTTGTTATAAATCCAAAGCTTCACAGTGTTGCGCGCCCGATCCGTTAGTCCATATAACAGAGCAGGCTCACCCGGTTTGTTCTCAGCATCCAACAATCGTATGGATTTGGCCCCTTGTACCCGTAATTTATGTACCCTTGTAGAGTTTGAGGTATGGCTACTCAGATTAGGTCTCCTAGCTGGGTCTTATTTTGGCTAGTCCTAATTAGTCCATCTGTGTGAATCTCTCTCATAAAACATAGCTATAAATGTCAATCTGTAGTAATACAAAATCCAGTCGCGAGATAGTGATCTAAATTTTGGTGACGTAGCATCAGTAGCACCACCAACATATGTATATCTTATATAGTATATGAGAGATTAGCATCTAAGACAGAGATAGTAGATGCATCAACAATGGTAGAGCTCCTAGTTTACTTTGATCCATCCCCAAAAACCAGGTGTTGAACGTCCTGGCCCGAGAATCAAGACACCCACGTTGCCAACTGGGTGCCCTCAGAAGTCCTCATGGGGCATCAGAAGTCCTCATGGGTGTAATAATGTTAAATCCTCTCATGACCGAATTAAATCCTCTCATGGCTGAATTGGGGATGGACCAGACAGACCAAATTGATACTCATAACCCTAAATCCATAGATTGATTTAGTAGAAGCCCCATTGGGAAATGGGTAGTTGTACATAGATCTATATTTGAAAAATCCTTCATGTTTTGCTTCACCTCCCTATGAAACTTCATAGGTTTTAATCTATATTTTAATTTGTATAATGTATAAGTAAATAATATGTGTATATATTTAATTATATTAAATCACATAACATATGAACTATATATATATATTTATATTAAATATTTTAACATATGAACTATAGTAACATATTTATATTAATTATATGTTATTATTATATTTACATATTTTACCATTATTAAGGTAAAAGAAGTTTATATATCATAAGGGTGTTTATAAAATATTTACCTATTTTATAAATTCGGTTAAGTATTATATTTACATTTATTACAAGTATAGTATGGATGGACTATGAATGAATGGATTTTAACATAATTCCCTAAAATGAAGCATTTTTTGTTGGGAGAAAACAAATTGGAACAATTTCAATATTATGTTTCCCTTGTGGTTTGAATTTTGTACTTTGGTAGGGTGTTTTAGAATAATCCCACTTGTTATGCTTGCTTTAAATGGTAAACATATCCCATATCCTTTAAATGATGATGATGATGAACTAGATGAAAATGACAGTGATGGTGTTTTTAATGAAGACGATGATGGAAATGATGATGATGACATCATCATCATCGTCATCTTTGTCATTGTCATCATGATTATCACAATAGTCATCATCATTGACATAATTATCATCCATGTCATCATCATCACCATTGTCCTTGACATCATCATCATGATTATTGACATTTTCATAAGTTATTCATCATTACCTTTGGCATAAGAAATAGCATCTACCCAAAATATGTGATTAGTGGAAAAGGGTCATGGAGGAGACACACGATTTATGCATGAAAAATAACAACTTATTTTTTAAGATGATCAACATCATCATTCTGATTGTACTCATCATCATTGTCATTGTCATCATCACCATCATCACCATTCATTTCATTTCCGTCATAATCATCGGCAATATCGTCATTTCCATTATCCTCCTCCTCCTCCTCCTCCTCCTCCTCCTCATCATAATCGTCATCACTATCATCATTGTCATCGTTCTCCTCATTATCAACAACATTATCATCATCATCATAACCATCCTCAATATCATAATCATTATCCTCATTTTCATCTTCAACATCCGGGTGTAAAACTGGATGCAAAAGTGGATAAAAACATGGATGCAAACAAACATGGATGCAACAAAAATAGGTGCAAAAGTGGGCGCATAATGGAGTGCACCAAAAATGGATGCAAAAGGTGATGCAAAAGTGGATGCAAAAAATGATGCAATCATGGAAGCAAAACATGATGAAAAATGTGGCGCACAAGTGGATACAACCATGGATGTAAAATTGGATACAAAATT
The DNA here is from genome assembly GCA_001517045.1 of Pseudotsuga menziesii. Lineage (NCBI taxonomy): Eukaryota > Viridiplantae > Streptophyta > Pinopsida > Pinales > Pinaceae > Pseudotsuga > Pseudotsuga menziesii. The sequence goes on from LPNX010694330.1 coordinate 217,952, forward strand.
GGATGCGAAAGTGGATGCAAAACTAGATGCAAAAGTAGTCGTAACACCCAATGCAAAACCCGATGCAAAAGTGGATGCAAAAAGGGATGCAATAACTGATGTAAAATTGGATGCAAAAAAAATGCAAACGTGGATGCAAAAGTTGAAGCAAAAGTGGGTGTAAAAGTAAGCGCAAAAATGGGTGTGAATTGGGACATGAAAAAAGTGGATGCAAACGTGGATGCAATTGTAGATGCAAAAAAATACGTAAATATGGATACAAGATGGGATGCAAAAAGGGATGAAAACATGGGTGCAAAAGTGGACGAAAAAATGGATGCAAAAGTGGACGTAAAAATGGTTGAAACAAAACGAGATGCAAAACTAGACTCAAAACAAGATGTAAACTTTGATGCAAAACTTGGCGCACGAAAGGATGCAAAAAAAGAAGTAGAAGCGGATGCAAAAGTGGATGTAAAAAAGGATGCAAAAGTGGATGAAAACAAGGGTGTAAAAGTTGAGGCAAACATGGGCGTAAAAGGGGGCGCAACAAGAGTATATGTACAAACTAGGTGCAAAATTAGGTGCAAAAATAGGCTCAAAACCTGTCGCAAAACCTGGCGCATAACTAGGTGCAAAACCTGGTGCAAATTATGCCACAATTTGCGCTGGATTTAGAAAAAGGACGCAAAAAATGCCTAAAATAGCACCAACCCGTGAAATTGCACCATTTTGTCCAAAAAATGAAGAAAAATACATTAAAAGATGGTTTAGACGCAAAAAAGGATGCAAAAAGAGATGCTAAATCCAGCTTTTGTTGTAGTGTATTGTCTTTTGACAGCCAGGGTGTTCCAAGTAGGGAGTCTTATGTATTTCGTTTAAAATCAACAACTTAAATTTAGGTAAGTTAGGTATATACAACCTGTTTTTATAAAGTATTAACCCTTTTTCATTTAGACTGTAACATGCACTTAAACTATCAGTTACATTTTCTGCCAACTTAACTTGTAATTTTTGAAAATTTTCATCCAATTTTACTCCTTCTTCGAGCTGATCTTCTAAATATGTCTTATAAGTACTGATTGCTGCCACAAAATTTAATCTTGCATTTCTACTCAAATCATCAACTACTTTATTTTGTTTTTCCTTGATATGTTGGATCTCGAAAACATACTCACCAAGGAAAGATAGACACCTAGCTTGCCTTGTGTTTAAATTTGGTTGATCCAACATATAATTTAAACCCTTATTATCCGTTATTAACATAAATTTTCTTCTGATCAGGTGATGGTGCCACATATTTAAAGCATGTAACATGACAACCAGTTCTAGATCATAAGTAGCGTTTTTTTTTCTTGTGAATTTTAAGTTTCCTAGACTCGTATCCTATTACATGTCCTTCTTGAGTTAAGACCCCACCAAGGCCATCGTTGCATGCATGAGTGCATACAACAAAGTCTTTATTAGGATCAACAATTCTTAAAATTGGTGCAATAGTTAATAATTCTTTTAATTTCTTAAAACTTTCTTCACATTTTTTATTCCATTCAAATTTATTCCCTTTATTTTGTAAAGAATTTATGGGGTTTGCGATCCTTGAGAATCCCTCAATGAATCTTCGATAATAACTAGTGATCCCCATGAATGACTGCACATCAGTCACATCCTTTGGGACCGACCATTTTTCAATTTCTTTTATCTTATCTAGATCAGTCGAGATCCTATCTTTAGTTATTACATGACCCAAGTATTGTATTTTATCTTTGAAGAAGACGCACTTATTGAACTTGGCATAAAGCTGATGTTCCCTTAACACTTGTAAAACAATTTTTAAATGTTCCTCGTGCTCTTCCTTAGTCTTAGAATAAATTAAAATATCGTCAATA
>LPNX010694330.1:220814-261413 GCA_001517045.1 Pseudotsuga menziesii
ACACATAGTATCCTTATTTCTTGCAACATATATATATTCACTGTAAAGACATTTCAATAGCCAAAATGCAAATTCGTCACAAGATAATTAAAAATGGAACAACATTAAAACCCATGTTATAAGGTATTGTGACACTATTACATAATTGGTGGACTGATAAATGATGAATTCACAAAGCATATATAAAGACATTTACAGAAATGAAGACATTATTGGCAGTTACACCAACCTAGTGAAAGCAATAACAAAGACATTTCAATAGTTGCAGTATACTAGTTAGGGCGAAGAGCTAAATAGTGTTGGTGCACTCCATAACATACATGGTATTCACATCAACCTAATCAAAGTAACAATGAATGACACCACGAACCAAGTTGGAAATGAACGACTCCACCTACTAAAAGATGCAAACCAGCTGTGGACTGAACCCAAGTTGCAAAACAACCAACAACTCCGCCAACTTCGAAACAAAGGACTCCACTAAATGCCCATACATTATTTGCATCACTCACATACATGATGCAATGGAGACTACATTGGAAAACCAGACTACAACATAAACCACATAGGAGTAATTCCGATGATTGTAATTTTTGTAAATGTATATGTAATTGTTATTATTTATTGCATGCACCTAATCCCAGTCCATCCTTGAGACTCTGTATGCTTTCAATGTTGCAATGAGTTTTACTCATCACCGCGAGCTCTTTCAATGCTCCCAATCAAATTACATCCAACACCTTTAATGCTCCCAATCAAATCACATCCAACACCTTCAATGCTCTCAATTTGCATGGATCCTCTATATGCTAAACTTCTTGCATCACCATGCCGTCCATGCCCAAGGCATGGTGCAAGACATTGGTATCACCCACTCGCCGCTAATCAAACATCCGAAAAAACACCAGTTTAAAAACTAGTTTAATTTTTTAAACCCTTGCACAAGTCTTTGACATTAGGTTGCAAAAACATTTGCTTCCATATAGACATATTAATCCAAGGGAGTGGTCCATATAGGGAGTGGTCCATATATGTCACCTTGCAATGAAATAATACAAATGATTTTAAATCCAAAATCAAAACAAAGAAACATATAAATATAAATTTTATTGATGAAGTTCGAACACTTGAAAATACAATTTAACCTTCTCATTGTTTTTAGCACATCTATTTAAAAAATATAACTTAACATACAAATAAATGAAATATATATGTTATTTTCACATCTATTTAAAAAATATAACTTAACATACAAATAAATAAAATATATAAATAAGTAACATAATGTGGCAATGGATTGTAGGTGAGGTGGTTGAAAGGGTATGTTATTGCCCTTCCACGCAATTTCAAACTTCCCACCCAACAAACCTCCCCAAACATGTTCATTGTACTGTTCATCTTGACATGACACCCCATCTGTTGTTGAAATTACTTGAAAATACACCCCATCCTTGAAATTATAGTCTAGTTTTAATTTTTAAGAAAAGTGGAAAGTTACAAGCAACTAGGTAAATGAAAATTTCATAATCATGAGTCCCACCATTGTGTTGTATTCCATGATGAAAAGATTGTGCTTTGCAATAATGCAAGAGCATCTAGGTCTCCCTTTGCAAACACGGTTAGCATCTTGTCCTGAGTAATCATGCAAGTCCCACCATCTAGTTGTATTCCATGAAAATCTTGTCCTTTGCAATAATGCAAGAGCATCTAGGTCTCCCTTTGCAAACACGGTTAGCATCTTGTCCTGAGTAATCATGCAAGTCCCACCATCTAGTTGTATTCCATGAAAATCTTGTCCTTTGCAATAATGCATTGTCATCTAAGTGTCGTCCATGAATCCATACTATTACTTGGCGAGAGTTTTGTCCTTTGCGACAATGCGTCTGTGGTCCATGGTAGATTTTACGTGGTTTCTTTACAAAAAGTGGAGAACGTGCTGGTGAGGTGGACCTCCACTTGCCGAAAGTTCATATTCTTTGCAAGTTCACATTTCGTCCATATTCTGCTTCCCTCAGACGCTCCTTTGCCTGCCTTTGTGTAATGTTGGTCCATATCCTGTACCTCTTACTTCTTAGGTGGTGGCCATCTGTCCGTTTACTAGTCCCCAAATGCGTTTTTAAACAAAATGAGTCAACTCCAAAGAGATTTTATAATTAAAAAAGGGGAAGCATCAATATTGTGTATATATAACTCTGCACGCCATTACCACTTACACTCTCCTCCCTCGCAATTTGTATCGATCGCATTGACCATCCAAAGTTTTCCCATCTCTGTTTCTGTTTCCATTTTCCACCTACAACTTCACCTCCAAGCTCTGCTTCCACCTCCACCTCAAAAGCAATGGCTGCTTCCACCTCCTCCTCCTCCAAAGCAATGGCTGGTAATGTCCACGACGTTTTTATTAACCATCGTGGACCTGATGTTAAAAAGACCTTCGCCAGCCATCTCTACTATCGGCTCATTTCCCATAACCTGGGAGTATTTTTAGACTACCAGGAACTAGAGAAGGGGGAAAATTTTGATTCGCAAATAAAGGGAGCTATTGCATCCGCTTCTGTTCATGTAGCCATATTCTCCCCTACCTATGCGCAATCAAACTGGTGTTTGGATGAGTTACAACTCATGTTAGAGTCTGAGTCTCCCATCGTTCCCGTATTTTACCAGGTGAAGCCTGCTGATCTACGGTGGACACAGGAGAAGGACAAAGGAGTCTATGCTACAGCCTTACACAACCACGAAAAGAAGACACAGCCTGATGGCCAACCGCGTTACAACTCCACCACACTGGAAAACTGGAGAAATGCTCTTTCAAAAGCTGCAGAGATTAGCGGGTTCGAACTGGCGGCGTTTAACGGGTGAGAACTCGAACTCGAACGCCCCCTCCCTTTTATGTTGGATACAAGATATAAAATGTATATGATAATTTACAGTTTTATATATTTAGAACTTATAGTTTTATATATTTTCTTTTCTGAATAACTAGCGACGAGGGGGAGCTGCTGGATAAAGTCGTTAAATGTGTGTTGAAAAGGGTTAAAAAACCAGAGTTGGATGTGTCCAAATACCCTACTGGATTGGAAGAGAAAGTACAAGAATTTGAAAGAACGGTATTGTCGCATCGGCACAGCGGAAGAGCTCAGGTTGTCGGCATCGCTGGCATGGGTGGTGTGGGAAAAACAACGTTGGCTAAAGAACTCTTCAATAGGAAGAGCTCAAACCACAGTAACTGCTTCTTTTTATTCGATGTTAGAGAAAATGCTAAAAAGTCTTTACATTCCTTGCAGAGAAAACTTCTGAAGGGTTTAAATCAATTGGATATTGATATAGGCAGCGTTCATCGAGGTAAAGAGATGCTTAAGAGGTATCTCAAAGATTCTCTGGTCTTACTAGTTTTAGATGATGTAGATGACGTGTATCAGGTGGAAGCACTTTTGCCTGTGGATGTGCTACACCCTGATAGCTTCATTTTGATTACATCTCGTAACAGGAATGTCCTCGAAAGGTCCGGAATACAAGAGTCATCCATTTACCAGTTAAGGGGCCTTGATGCACACCATTCTAGAAAGCTCTTCTGCTCCTATGCTTTTTGCCAACCCCATCCACTATCAGGATTTGAATATCTTGCAGATCAATTTATAGAGGCTTGCAATGGATTGTTTTTATCTTTAAAAGTGCTTGGGGGACTTGTTTGGGGAAACAGCGACAAATCTTATTGGGAAGACCAATTGGATAGACTTCAACAAACACTTCCTGATGAAATACAAAAGAGCCTTCAAATTAGTTATGATGCGCTCCATAGAGAAGAAAAACAGATATTCTTGGACATTGCCTGTTTTTTCATAGGTTTAAACAGGGAAACTGCCATAAGAATATGGGACGGTTCCGGCTGCAAAGGCTCGCTCGGGTTTCAAACTCTACAGCAGAAATGCCTTGTAGAGGTGGGCATTGACAATAAGATAATAATGCACGATCAGCTCAGAGATATGGGAAGAGATCTTGCGATGGAATCAACCTTGCCGCGTCGTATTTGGAATGGATTAGAGGGCATTCATGATGAAGCAGGATTGCCGGATCGTATTTGGCGTTGGATACAGCCATCATCTGTAAGTACTCAATCATTCAATCTTCTATTGATTATTCATTAGGGAAAATCCGTGTACAGCTCTTTAATCCATCTTCGTTTTAAAAAAATGAACAGGTAATAACTGATGTGAGAGGAATTAAGTTGTCTCCTAATGATTACAAGTTCGCATCCTTTTCATGCTCCAAAATAAAAAATCTGCAATTTCTCGATGCCTCCGTTCCATTCCAGGAGTTACTTAGGTTTTCTGCTGAAACTCTCCTTAAAGTTTATGGGACCATTGAAACTATCTTTAAACGTATTTTGAGCTCGGTGGTCTCACCAAATCTCATATGGCTCCGTTGGCATCAATGTACCAACTCTTCCCTGCCTTCCTGGATTCCAGTGAAGAATTTAAGGGTTTTAGAAGTGGATATGATGACATTCCAAACTTTGTGGCAATCAGAATCGCAGGTAAACAATAAGCTTGTTGAGTTAAAGTTTGTGTGTTCATTTGCTATTATTAAACGCCACCTTGAGGTTTGGAACATGTCATCCATATCTTTACCATAATTGAATGCGTGAACATATTGCAGGTACCTTTGCAGCTGCGGGAGTTACAGATTGATGGTCCACCTTGGCCAGATTTACAGATTGATCCTCCCCTCTTCAATATTCCAAAGTCCATAGGGCAGTGCAAGCACCTGGAACGGATTGTTGTCAATGATCACTCTAATTTCGAAAATTTGCCGGACGAATTTGGTCTCCTGCGGTCGTTGAAGGTCTTGGTGTTTAAAAGCTGCAAAAAATTGAGGTTTCTGCCAGATTCCTTTGGGAATCTAACAAGCCTGAAACACATCGACCTGTCTCACTGTAGTGGTTTAGAAACGCTCCCAAAATCCTTCGGAAATCTAAAAAGCCTGGAACACATAGACTTATCTCACTGTAGTGGTTTGGAAAAGCTCCCAAATTCCTTCAGGAATCTAACAAACCTGGAACACTTCGACCTGTCTCACTGTCGTGCTTTGGAAACGCTCCCAAATTCCTTCGGTAATCTAACAAACCTGGAACACATCGACCTGTCTCGATGTACTGGTTTGGAAACGCTCCCAAATTCCTTTGGGAATTTAATAAGGCTTGAAAAATTAAATTTGACGGAAACCAACTTAGAAGAGTTGCCAAGTGCCATTGGAAAGTTATGCGATTTGCAAGAGTTTACATTACAAAGCCCTTTGTTGGAAACTCTGCCACCTTCGATCGGTGGCCTAAAAAGCCTCAAGTATTTGATGCTGTGGAGATGCGAGAACTTGAAGTGTTTGCCGGATTCCATGAGGCTACTGAATCAGTTGACTGAGTTGACAGTCTATGTTTGTTCTCTAGGAGATCTGCCTTTTATAACGGTTGAGGGCGAAACTGAAACATTCGCTCGGCTCCAAAACCTGGAACTGACATTGATACAAAAATTGGATGAGGTATCATTTGGTCAAGGTGTTTGTCCCAAACTTCAGCATCTCGTCATCGCCGATTGCTATGATCTGGCGAAGATTGTAAAATTGCCAAATGCACTCATGAAACTGGAATTGAGAGGATGTAATAAGTTGAGGAAGATAGAAGGGTTATGCGGTCTTGCAAAACTCCAAGAACTGAACATTAAGTCTTGCGGAGTATTGGAGGAGCTGCCAAGTATTGAAACATTGGTATCTTTGGAGAAGTTGCATGTATTGCAGTGTTGGGCTCTAAAGAGCATATGGGGGTTGGGGCAGCTGAGAAAGCTTCGATTTTTAAATATGGGCCTGTCTTGTATGTTAGAAGAACTACCGGATCTCGAACATTTGATATTGTTGGAGTGGTTAGAAACAAGTGAGTGTTCCAAGTTGAAGAACATAAGGGGGTTGGCGCAGATGAAAAAGCTTCGAGTATTAAAAGTTGATCACTGCCTTAATTTAGAAGTGCTGCCAGGTGTGGAACATTTGAGGTCGTTATCCTTCTTTTCTGCCTCTGATTGTCCCAAACTACAGTGGGCTAGTGGAGCAGTGGAGCAGGTCAAGCGACAATGCCGTTATTTTAAAATTTCATTAAAATAAGGCAGAGAAAGCAGGCTTACGATGATTACAGACTGTCGTGGACAAAGTGTCCAGGTTTGGATTAATTTCTGTCTTGTATATTTATTTACTTAGTATATTAGTATATTTTGTGTGTAATGATAAAACAACTAAGAACTATGGTACTTGGTTTCTTTGAGTTACTGTAGATTTTTTTCTGAGTCTCTGTGGATTTATCTCAGATTAAATTTAAGTTTTTTTTATACAAATCTTTTCTCAAAATTTTGCTCCTTAAGGGCGGAGACACGCCTTCATTCCCAAAGTGCCTTTAGCTAAAGGTTGAAATTATGTATATCTTTATATTTATATTTATGCTGAGAGTGTTTTTGTTTTTGTTTTTTTTATATTGAATAGATAATAATAATTTTAAAAAAATTATGATTATTTATTTTATTTTAATAAATTTTTGAGATTTAATTTATTAATTATTTCTATGATTTTATAAATTTATTAATTGGATTTATGTTTTAATTATATTATGTTTATTTTTAAATTTAATATATTAAATTTAACACATCTCACTATTTAATATTTATGGTAAGAAGATACTTTTTATTATGTTTTTTTTTTAAATTTAATATATTAAATTTAAGACATCTCACTATTTAATATTTAAATGGTAAGAACATACTTTATATCTTATCAGTAAATTAAATATAATAAATATGTATTTAATTTGCTAACTAAATTATAAAATAAAAATAAAAAAAATAGTTAAATGGTAAGAACATACTTTATATCTTATCTGTAAATTAAATATAATAAATATGTATTTAATTTACTAACTAAATTATAAAAAAAATAAAAATTGTTTATATATGTGAAAAAATAGTTTACACACAACACTTGTCACACTATATTTTTTTTCCACGGAAAAAACCTAGTTGTATTTATGTCAGCGTAGATCCAAATCCTAGGCTCTATCAAGGGTTGAGATGGATCAAATATCTGGGAGTGCAAACTTCTTCTTAGGTATCCATTGATTTGATTCAAACCAAAAGACATCTTTTTATTTAAGGTCCACATATAATATTTTTATTATTAATATTTAATATTATTTATAGGCCACATATAATATTTTTTATTATTTTTTATTTTGTTAGGAACGAACATTGCATCATTTCCCTACACATGGTTTTAAAACCATATGCAAGGCCCTCTTACAACCATGGGTTGTTTAGGAGGCTTTGCACATGGTCTTAAAACCATTTGCAAGGCCCTCCTAAACCATGTACAATAAAACCATAGGTTGTTTATGAGGCCTTGCACATGTTTTAAAAACCATGTGCAAAGCCCCTAAACCATGTACAATAAAGCCATGGGTTGTTTAGAAGGTCTTGCACATGGTTTTAAAACCATGTGCAAGGCCAACATTTTTTTGTGGATAATTCAATTTTGTGTTTTTTTCTTAACACACATTTTTTTTACGGATAATTAAATTTTTACTTTTTTATTGTTTTGTCAGGTAAAAAGATTACAACATCTCCCCCATATTAGATTGTTTTATTTTGGCCTATTAGAAAATTTATTTCTATCACTATTTTTTTTTGTCCACATGTTACAAATGTTACATCACTTTACAAGATCTCTCCCATACTATTCACTATCACTATTATTTTTTGCCGACGTTAGTAACGTTACATCACGTTACAAGATCTCCCCATATTGGGCTGTAGAGCGCCTCTCGGCCCAAAAACATAATTACATTCCATAGATAGTACAATATAAAATATTGCTCATTGTCAAAATTCACAAACCAAAAAGTTTACAAAATCTTATACAAATTCTATCAGAGTCAAAGTATACAACATTCCCATCACTTGTTACAAAATCTATCAAAGCATCATAGAAGCATGCCATATTTACAGCTCCTAAAACTAGAATCATAGCATATAAGCATTTACATCTCCTAGGCAACAAAACCCAATTACTTAAAAAAACAGTCTTGACTTCTATTCAAATTTTAGCAAGTTTCATATAAATCCAGTTCCATTCGGCCTTCAAAATTTCATAACAAAAACGAATCATCTGCAAAAGTAGGCTTCACAAGATCTTCATCATTTGTTCTCTAGGAACAATATTAGACCCATATCCACTGGATCATCCATCCTTTATCTTCCAGCAGAAACTCCATACTGCAGTCATATTAATTCAATCCCAGAGTAGACCAACTCTGTTCATAAGATTTAAAGAAAAACATAACATATTCAAAGCAATCAGCTGTCCGATATGCTCAGAAATCTACCAAGATTCAGACAAAACATTAGATCCATCTTTTGCTAAAACATCTGCAAGTGTGTTTTTTTCTTGATAAATGTGCAAAATATCCACTGACTCAAATATATCAGACAATCTGTTGACTTCAAGCAGAATCTGTGCAAGCTGAATATTTTGTATAAGCTGAATATTTTGTATAAGATACTTACCAGTAGCGCAATTGATAACAAGCTGTGGATCACCAGATAATATCTGTTGATCCATCAAAATATCCCTAAGAATATGATTTGTCAATAATTTCCTCTACAACAGATATAATTCTGACCACAATTTTATCTGGAAAAAACTCAACAAACCCAAACAAAGAGATGAAACTAGTGTCACACTTGTAGAAGTTTTAAAATGACAGAAACGCACCACTAGAATAAATCCAATTGGGAATGGGTATAATAATAAAAAACCTAGAATCCCATTGGTAATTGATGATGAGAAACATACAGACGTAAAAGTAATGTTTCCATTATGTTTTAAACTTGCATGCGCTGTGTAATTGTTATCTGCTCGGCCTTCAAAACCCAACACGGATCTGAGTTTCTGTACAGGAGGAGGATTTAAGGAGAATATCTTCAAATATTTTAATTTTGAACTTATACAATTGTTTGTTTAATTGATTATCAAGTTGAATTGTATGCATTTGTATAAAACATGTATGAAGATTTGTATGCAATGTAAGTTTTACATAGACCCACCATAAAATAAAGTTCATGTAGTAGTCGTTACTGCTTTAGCATTTTTAAAATATAAATGTTTCAGATTTGGAAATATGGTTTTTCATAGAAGTAATTGATAAATATTTTTTAGAATAATCCATAGATTTGGAATATTGATAGAATAATTGAATTAATAACCAGATTCATTTTGTATACTTTTTATTTCAAATACAGGTTTCTACCAACATTTATAATATTGTAGAAAACTTGGCAGTGTCGAGACATTTTTCAATCAGTAACAATCTAGTAGAAAACTTCGTAGTGTTAAAACATTTTGCTGATCTGTAAAATCAAAGTATGTGGAACAAAAGTTCTATAGTAGAAGATAATGTTAAGAGGTGTAAGATATCACTGTTGTTTCAGGAGTCTCGGATACAATCTCGTGGAGTCCCATGCGCATGTGCTTCTAGCTGTCCATCGAAGACGAGGCACTACCTCTAGGTACAATTGGATGCACTGAATGAAGGAATGCTGGGTTCTTACAAAGTGTTACAATCGCCTCTTCCTTTTTCTTGCTGAAGAAACCAAAGAGACCTTGGTCCTATTGCTCTGGCACAGCCTGTGAATATGGTACTTGCTCGGCTAGGACTAAAACAAACAGAGGATAAATCTCAATTAGCAGATTCATGTACACCAAAAACTTGGTGAAAATTCTCGAAAATTAAAAAATGAAAATGAATTTAACGAAGTGGATAGAGTGATGTCTTATTTTCTTCTCGGTCGGCCTTCTCGCCCTTATGCTCTCCTAATATATACCAACACAATATCATGATGGTGATATGAAGAACATTGGACAAAAATGGGCATCTCTATTGGAAATTCCAGTCTTTAATGGGACATGGAGTAAAGTCAATAGTTGACAAGATAAGTTTAGTGGACATTATTTTATGTTGAAATTGTTGAATGCAATAATCGGGATGTTCAAAGGTTTTTGATAACATGAATTTATTTTTATAATAAATAATGTAGTTTAAATAATAAAAATTTATTTTTATAATAATGAAAAATTACAATTCAATAAAAATTTAGTTGAAATATTCTTAAAAAAAATAAGACTAAAAAAATCCAAAAGTGAAAATGATTAGCACATTAATGAATTCTTTAACTTAAGTAAGCTAATAACTACTCATAAAATCTCAACATGTTTTCTTTGGGTTGTTACATCAAGCTCACTATTCACTATGTCAATTTGATTGAAACAAAGGTTGGAAAAAAGTAAGCTAAGAACTAGAAGTTCTTGTCTTTAAATTGTGACTTGCTACTTAGACTTATTAAATTGTCAAAGTTCCAATATACAACAATTTTAGTGTTCACTTTCTCAATTTGATAAAAACAAAGATAGTTTTGTGAAATGAGAGAAGACATGTTGGTTTCCATTGAGTTGAGTGATTAAGGAAGATATCAGCTATTTTCTTTACTTTATCTATGGTTATGGGTGTTTGTCGTGTAACAAAGAGTTACTATTTACATGTTATGGTGTTTGCCATTGGACCACTAGGTATACTAGGGAATTATATCCATGGTTGACTTGTTATAGGGTCTTAACGACAAAAGAGTACTATAGGTCTCTCATATACCAAAATATTTCCAACAATAGTACTTGATAGAATATTTTACTACACTAACTAAGAAAGAGAGACAATAGTGTTTGTTTTAGGTGTGCCTAAGGGGATTTAGGTAAGTAGAAGACAAATCCCACACAAATCCATATAAATAGTTTTTGATTTTGTTTTATTCAAAGGGGTACCGACAATGGTTACAAGGGTGTCCGACCAAATGACACTTCTTGTATTTTTGCCTGGATCCTTCCCAAAATGCAAGTTTACTCACAAATAACATATTGGGTTATTCTGGATGTCAAAACATGTCTCTAGCCTTAAAAAAATGTTGCATGTGTTAGCATATGAATGTGCTTGACACCATTTATGATGTTCTTAAAAAAAACTAAAATTTAATAGAATAAATCAATGAAGCCACTTACATTTATTGATTTCACACTCTATAGCTAATGGGGTCTTACTTATATTTATTGATTTCACGCTCTATTCCTAGTGGGGTGGCATTTGATAAAGATGGTCCTAAATACATTAAGTAACAACTTATTCCACAACAAAAGAGTTATGAGACCAATTAAAAGAGTTAAATTAAGACTTCATCAATTCATGAATGTGTATGTGAGCGTTAAAATTTGTCCTCCTATTAAAATAAAAGTGATAATCAATCACTTAAAATCTAAATATTTTCAACATAATTACCTTTACCTCAACCATTCAACAAAAAAATATTTTTAAAAACATGAATGGAAATGGGGCCTATTTTATTTTAGTGAGAAATGGAAATGAGGCCCTATTTTTGCGAGCAAAAAGGCCCAGCTATAGTATTTACTAATACATCATGAGTCACTTTAGTATGCGCACTCATATAACTTGATTGATAAGATAACTAAAATCATTTGACTCAATGATGCTATGAACCAAATCATATTACATGGGAAATGAGCTTAGATTATATTCAAACTTATTAGTCCCTGCCATCGGCTAGCAAGGACTCTATGAAACGACTTGTCGTTGTTTCTATTAATTTGCATGGAAACTCGTGTATCTATATCCATAACTATTTTGAACACCATTAAAACATCATTTTCTCAACCAATAATCTAAGTTATATTTCTTAGTACACCTTTTTATCTTCCAATCATGGACTTGACCTGTTCTGACACTGTTTTGTTCTCGAATCATCAACTTCTACCTCTTATTTGGCCTCATATCGAGGTGATGGGAAAACCCAAGAATAATTTAATCTCATCTTCGGTTTAAAACATTGGATATTATCTCTAAAATTGGATAACATATAAAAACATGTTTGAAGGTTAATTAATGTTAAGGACAAAGATAGCATTATCTCCCCGTGACATAAATGTTTGGATATCATAGTCTATGTGATCTTCATACTACTCTACTTCAAATGATATGTTACCATGCTATCATTAGACAACAGCCTTGTATCCTTAGACATCCAATGCCTTATCTTCCATTGCCCACTTAGTCACCGCCTTACCGCGCTCTCATGGAGGTGTTTGAGCTATGTTTCAATAGCCCATCCATACATATGAACTGAACTCTCGTATGGATTCAACTATCACATCACTTGCAATCTACATGATTGTGGTCAGAATTATTAAAAACTGGGACGCATTCCACAATACCACCTTCAAACTTCAATGAAGATATTGGTCATTGATTAAACACATAGGTGGTAGCTGCATGTAACCAAAGGTAAATGGAGGAAAGCGATGGAGAGCATACATGCTTTAAGGAGTCTTCAACGCTACACAATATTCAACCTCTCTTCTTTCTTGGAGTTTCTTAGAGATATAGGTATTGGTTGGAAGTCACTTATGCAAGATGAATACATGGATATTGTTGTTGACCCTACTACAAATACTCATGTTTATGCTATGTCCAAGCAACCCTTTCAACTTCGTACAACGATTCCTAAGTCAACCAATTCAGTTAGAGGAAATCCATAGTGAATAGAGTGTTCTCATCATGAGGGTGCATGAGATTTGAAATATTCATGCACCTACAAAGATCAGTTGGTAAGTCCTAAGTTACAACTTATGCATAATCCTAGACCATAAATTCAACTATTTTCTAAATTTTTAATTTTTAATTAACTATATATTGGAACATGTTTGAATTCATCTCCTCCTCTAAATTTGTTTTCTCAACTTAGAAAAACGAACTCCGTAATTACTTGCCATACCAGTTTTAGATTTCGGGTACAAAAGAAAATAGACGACGACAATATGATAGGCATGAACAGACATTGATAATACACGCATTTAAATATTCTAGATCATTACTTGTCACACAAACTAAAAGTATTACCTACACTATGGAGATCCGAAACGTAAAAAAGCAAACCAAAAACAAAAAACCATCCAACAAATAATTGAAAAAAACTAGAATGGAATGCCTCTGTCTTAAAATATATAATTCACTTTTAAAATTTGGAGATTTCCTGCTCCAGTCATGAATTTAAAAATATAAATGAAAGCATAATTTAATGAAATATGTATTGGACTATGGTACCATTGCATCCTTGAACAGTAGTCAAAAATAGATTGCATAACCTCTTATTATTGCAATGCAGTGGACTGACAACTAAAATAGACAATGAGTACATAAATGAATAAAGAAAAATAGTATATAGATTCGATGTGGAAAAGAATGGAACCTGCATCCTTTGGAAGGGATCGCCAACAACATTCTCCATGGGCTTCAATATATGCAACGAGTACCTCATATTCGTCTTTACTCCAAGCACCTTTGTTTGTGTGGGTTTTTTCACAACAAAGAGCTCGATCCATCTAGCTGTTGTTAGCGCTTCAACAATCCATTGGTTGTTTCAAAAATTGGGGTTTTTTCCGAGCAAGAAGCTAGATGCTTCACCAATCCATTCGTTGTTTCAAACTTTGGGTTTTTTCGCTTCAGGGATCTCGACCCTTCTGGGAGCTAGTAGCCTTCACCAATCCATTGGATCTTTCAAACTAAGCCTGCACTGAGAAAATAAATTGATTGACTATTAAATAGAAAAACAACAAAAAATAAAAATTTGTAGTTCAATTGCTGCACTACTGGAAATTCTACCTAGATGTCGATGTTTGGGACATAACTACCAACTGATGACCCTAAGTTAACAACAATGGCCGACAAGAAAGATTGTTAAAGGTATTATTAGTGAACCAGTACAACAAATTTCAACATATCAGATACCAAGGACGGATAAATTGAATTCTCTTAGTTTCAGGGAACTTTATGAATTTGGCTATTTGAATGGCCCAAGTCCTAAAGGGAAACGACCAACTACTCCAATTCAATTTTTTTACTTTTAAAGGTGAGATGCACTAGTACATCTTAGGTAGCCTTTCTCCCTTGCTCGACTTCTTTCACTTTGCTCCGTCTCAAGTTTGTTGGCATCCTTGTTCTCCTCTATCAGGCTCAAGGGATTATCCAATTGAATTTTCCAACATGTAGATTGTACAGAAAAGTATTCGAAATCTCCCTGATCATAGGATCAGAGAAGTACATATTAAAGCTAAAGCTAGAGGATTCACTTGCTTAGATAGAGGCACTAACAAAACCAAAGGTAACTAAGGCACCTTGCACTGATATTCATCATGGAGAGATGAGATCTTGGGTTTCCGTGAGAAGGGTGGACTAGGGTGAGACACCTAGTTGGCATGCATTGCAATCATGCCAAAATAGCAATACCATGCATACATTTTCCGTTTCCCATTCGCTTTATTGTGCTAATGGGATGATCTTATTGAATTACAAAATTTAATTATATTTTATTAAGTGATCATTGTTTCACTACCCAAGACAAGCTTGAGATTTGTCCATTGGGATTCTTGTTGGTAGAGCACGTGGATGGGTACATGAGACCACTTAGTATTATCATTGCCATGCTAAATGGATGTCGCTTTCAAAATAATCTTTGAGAATTAGTGTTGCTCCAACTTCAATATCTCCATTACTTGAGGTGGTTCTAAACGGATGTTAGAAATAGGGAATCCTCTAACAATAGGTTGAAAGAATCCAACGGACAAAATCCACCCCAGCAAGCCACACCAAAGCACGCACCCCGTCAACAATCACACTCGGACACTCAAAATTCTTTAGTTTTGTGTCCATAGCACAACATAGTTGTTAGCCAGTTTTGTTACACAGTCTGAATGTTGCCATATGCCAAACTTTGAATGTTTCACTCATAGGCAAAGCCACAGCAGGATGAATCAAAGGAAGTCATAGCAGCAATGAAGCAAATGTTAATGTTACAGCCACAGATGAGAATAATTTAACAACTCTAAATGTTGCACAGAATACCCGCATATTGAAAAGGATGATTACACAGTTCACTACAACAGAGGATTTTGTTATACATTCAAATAAATGGAACAGAAGGATGAAAACAATCAAATGTTACAAATGTTACATATGTTATCAGCATAGAGTTATCATGTTATACATCAACAACATACATAGTCAAATGTTACACATCGAAACACATGGATACAACATTATATTGAAACTCAACTTTATTCTATACCATGGAGCTTAACATACGAAGTCTCATTGAAAAATAGTGTTACATCTATACAACGATTCACATATATAGAACAGAGCTTAAAATCAAAGCACATGATCACACTATACAAAATGGGCAGGATCTGAAACAGAGCAGGCAGAACATACATGCACACAATACAGAATGGATAGAGCAAAGCATCAACAGAGAACATAGCAGATCTATTCTATATACAAAACAAGATGAGTATCCCTCTTTTACATTATACAGAACGGAGCGCAGCTTTCATTTAATGTTACATAGCGAAGAACAGAACGAGTGGGAACATGAAGCAAAGCGGAAATAGAGAAAAGTATTTTGGAAAGAGAGCAAAGCAAAGTTTTGGAAGAAGAGGAAAAGCATAAAAAAGTGAAAGGACTGAGCACTCATGGTCTAGTCATCCCATTGAAAAGTCAAAGAAACATCTCATAATTTGACAGTTCTCAATTGGTCTGAGGGTCTAATCCTACGGTGGCTGAGTCTCGTATGGAACGTTTATAATACAAAACCTAAGCAAACAGATCAAATATATAATAGCTATGTGACATGTGATGTATGGTTAACATGGTCATCTGGAATGTGAAGAGTTCAGCATTGAAACGTTTAGATGAATATCAGGGATATGGAACTGTTTTGATGAAGATTATATGAGGAATATGGAGAGTCTAACACAGTTGTGATTTGAGGGAAAACAAAATAATTAATAATATTTACTTAGTAGAAGACAAATAAAATGATTTTTGAACAGTTCAGTATTTGAGATATGAAGAGTTTTGACAGTTAATTTTTATTAACTGTTCACATTTTCTATTCGATGATACATGAAGAATTTGTAACTGCTTCTGTAATGATGAAGAGAATGAGAATCGACTGAGAGATATGAATAAAGTATCAAGCAGATTGTGTGTTTATTTGGGGAGGTTGTTCATTTTGTGAAATGTCGAGTATGAAGGTTTGGGCTCAGTTAAGAAAGGGAATGCAGAGCTGGACATGATAACCGAGAATAACGTTTGCAGAGTATGAAGAACAGAGAATGATAAGAACAGAGAAGAAATAGAAGAGCAGCATGAAGCTGATATCACACAGAAATTTGATTAGAAAAGACGAGTCCAGAAGTATAAGTGCCCAAATGAAAATCTAGCAACTGTAAGTGGTAAGTTTTGTATATGCTCAGCTTTGATGTTAAACAGAGAAGATTGTTCAGAGGCAAAATAAGAACATCTGTAATGAATATGTAAGAACTGTAACGATGTCCAGTCATGATTGTGATGTGAATGTATGATTTATAAAGCATATCAAATGACAGTAAGGGTTTGAAAGGGTTAGGAACTTTCTGTGAATTTCAAGTTAAATCTGGGTGGAAGGGTGGAGCAAGGGAGAATAGAGTTCTCTGGGGTGTTGTAGCATCCCTCTGGTTATTGCCAAAGAAACAGATACAAGTTGGAGCTTGTATGATTGGAAGTTGTAGCTTCTAGAGGTAGCTGCCTCGTCTGTGCTGGAGCTCAGACAAAACAAAATAATGTAAAGAGGAGTAGAAGCTTGCCTTTCATTCTTAAGAAGAATTTTTTTCTTTCTTTTGGGCTTCCTCGTGAAAACATTGTGTCTCATGATCATTGATGTGATTTTCTGTTGACTATTATTTAATTTACTACTGCATGTTGAATGGTATGAACTCATCTTCATAAATAAATTTGTAACATTGGTTTTAAATTACAAGCTTTGGTATAGAACTGATTCACCCCCCCCCTCTCAGTTCATTAATCCGTCCAACAATTGGTATCAGAGTTAGGTTGCTTCAAGATCAGTTTAACCACTGGAAGCTAGATCATAAACAATGGACAAGAAATTAGAATTCACCAAACATGGGCTGCCTCTATTTGATGGACATAACTATGCTTTTTGGAGTATAAGAATGAAACTTTTCCTACAGTCTCAAGGAGTTGATGTATGGCAAGCTTGTTTAAATACATATAATGCTCTAGCAACTATCCCAATAGGTCCTATAAGTAGAAGACTCTATGAGAGCAATTCAAAGGCTATGTATGGTATTCTAGGAGGCCTAGCATCTTCAGAATTTGTTAAAGTAATGAACTGTACCTCAGCAAAAGAAGTTTGGGACAAACTGAAAACAACCTATGAAGGGGATGATAAAGTTAAAAATGCTAAACTCCAAACTTATAGATCTCAGTTTGAAAGTCTGAAAATGGAAGAATCTGAAGATATAGCCACTTACTTTCTTCGAATAGATGAAATTGCCAATACCATGAGAGGGCTAGGACAAAAGATTGAAGATGATGTTATTGTACAAAAAGTTCTTAGATCTCTTCCTGTTAGATTTGATCCTAAGGTTTCTGCAGTAGAGGAAAGAATAGATTTAGATACTTTAACTATGGATTTACTTCATGAAATACTGATTGCATATGAAATGAGAATATCTGGTGAGACTCCTTCCAGGAAAGAAGCAGCATTCAAAGCAGCAAAGAAGGAGAAGAAGAAGAAAGAAGAAGTGAGCCATTCTGAAAAATCAGAAGGAGATGAAGAAGAAGCAAATTTTGCCAAGAGCTTGAAAAGAGGCACAGGTAAGTACAAGGGTAAGCTTCCTTTGAAGTGTTTTGGGTGTGGTAGAATAGGACAGTTTGCTTCCAAATGTCCATATAATAAGAACTCTGACAATGAAGAAGAAAGTAGTAAAAATCCAAAGCAATACAAAAATAAATATAAGAAGTCTTTCAATAAACGTACTTTCAAGAAGAAAAGTTTATTTACTAAAGAAGAAAGTGACATATTTGATTCTGATGAGAGTGATGATCAGTCAGATGAGAATCTCTTTATGGCTTTGGAAAAACAAAAAGACCAGTCTGAAGAGGAAGAAGAAGGTGAAGTTGATTTGGAAGCAGAACTGGTAAGTGCTTTATGTGATTTGAGAAGAGAAATAAAAGAATGTAGACTTCTTAAGAGAAATATTAAAGAACTTGAGGATGAATTGAAAAAATCAAATGATTTGTTTGAAAGTATAGAAGCAATGGAAATTGAATTAAAACTAAAACTGGAAGAAGCTAGAATCACTGAAGAGTCTCTGAACAAATCGATTATTGAGAAGGATAAAGAGATTGAAAAGCTGAAATTAGAGGTTGTCTTATTGAGGAAGAAAGTACAGGAAAGTAACATGAATAACAGTTCATCAATTCTAAATCAGATAATAGAAAGTCAGAGATCTATAAATGATAAATCCGGACTTGGTTATAAGGCAGCAATGACTAATGGTTGTTCCAGTTCAGGTGTGAAAGAAACAGGTACAGAGAAGAGGAATGAAAAAGGAGCTGACAAGATTTCAGCAGTTGAGAAACAGGAAGAAAAATCAAGACCAAATGATCAGATAAGGACATATGACAGGTATCAATACAAATTCAATGGCTATTGTTTTTTCTGTTACAATTATGGACACAAGGCTGCGTTTTGTAATAAGTTCTCAAAGAAAATATATGAACATAATGACTTTGAGAAGTCTAGACAAGGTTATGGAAACAGATTAGATGTGACAAGTCAAAACAGAAATAGTAATACTCACAACAGATTTGAAACTTTGAATCATGAAACAGAATGTTATAATTGTCAAAACTTTGGTCATATTTCAAGAAATTGTCCTACCAACTTTCAGAAAGTTAATGAATTCATCTATACACATCAACAACCTCAAATCTGGAAAAGAAAGACTGAAAATCAGAAAGTTGAAAAATGCAATGTAGCCTTACAAGCTGAACACAAAATCAAATGGATAGTGGATAGTGGTTGCTCAAAACACATGACCAGAAATAAACATCTGTTTATCAAATTAGACAAAGGAAAAGAAGGGTCTTTCACGTTTGGGAATGATCAGTCAACAAGGATAATAGAAAGAGGCACAACATTCCTAAACAGTAAAAAGAATCTGGCTGAGAATGTCCTATTGATAGAATATATGGAACACAACTTGCTAAGTGTTAGTCAAACATGTGACAAAGGAAGATACATGATATTCGATTCAAGTGGTTGTCAGATCAGAGATGTGAAAATAGATAAACTAATAGGTACAGCCACAAGAAATTCAAGCAATGTGTATATTTTAGATGAGAAAAAGAATGAATGCTATCTTAGCAGTGAGAATGAGAGCTGGCTGTGGCACAAGAGACTAGGCCATATTAATTTTGATAATATAATCAAGGTAAGTAAAAAAGAAGCTGTAAGAGACTTACCACCTCTAAAGAATCTGTCAGGGTCAGTATGTAAACAATGTCAGCATGGAAAACAAACAAGGGTCAGATTTAAAACAAAAGAGTATTCCACCACTAAACCACTTGAAATAGTGCATACTGATATTTGTGGGCCCATGAGAACCAAAGGGATGAAAGGAGAAAAGTACTTTTTACTATTTGTGGATGATTACACTAGGATGACATGGTTGTATTTGTTGAAAAAGAAATCTGAGGCTTTTGACTGTTTTTAGATTTTTAAAGAATTTGTTGAGAACGAATGTGAAAGGAAAATAAAGTGCCTGAGATTTGATAATGGAGGAGAGTACGTGTCAAATGAATTTAACAAATTTTGTGATATGAACGGGATAAAAAGACATTTCTCAGTGACTGAAACACCACAACAGAATGGGGTGGTAGAGAGGAAAAACAAAACAGTAGTAGAGATGGCTAGAGCCATGCTTCATGAAGCAAAGTTGAGCAATGTGTTGTGGCCTCAATCTATTCACACAACAGTTCACATTCTGAACCGATGTTTACTGAGAAATAACCATTCTGTCATGCCATATCAGATGTGGAAAGGAAGACCAGCCAGTGTGAAGCATTTCAGAATTTTCGGCTGTAAGTGTTATATTAAACGAGTAGATCCTCATTTGGGAAAATTAGACTCTAGAACTGATGATGGAATATTGGTGGGCTACTCCTATTCTAGAAAAGCATATAAGTGTTATAATTTCAGGCTGAGAAAGATTGTTGAAGCAATTGATGTAACATTTGATGAATCTGCATTCCTGAAATCTAAGACGAGGCAAAAGGATGTTAACGTTCCCGATATATATTATAAGTACAGATCAGATGATGAACATAATGAAATAGAGGAGGTTAAAGTCAATGACTATGACAGAGTTACGTTTAATGGTGAACAATACTTTAGTCCCTCAAAAAGCGTGATTCCAACAAAAACGACAAGCAGCCGGATACTTAAGAACCATCCTGAAGATTTGATCATTGGGGATATAAATTCAGGAGTTGAAACAAGAAGCAGAATACAGCAACCCATTATTGAAAACCAGGTATCACTTCTCTCTCTGACTGAACCGAAAATGTGGACGAAGCTATCAAAGATGAGCATTGGGTAAATGCAATGAAGGAAGAGCTCTGTCAAATCGAAAAGAATCATACCTGGGAACTAGTTCCAAGACCTACAAATAAAAATGTCATAGGAGCAAAGTGGGTATTCAGGAATAAACTGGATGATACAGGAAAAGTAACCAGAAATAAAGCTAGAATAGTCTGTAAAGGCTATGCGCAGGTAGAAGTTATTGATTACAGTGAAACATTTGCCCCTGTTGCTCGAATGGAAGCAATCAGGCTGATCTTAGTATATGCCAGCTCCAAACAAATAAAAGTTTACCAAATGGATGTAAAGTCAGCCTTCCTCAATGGTGATTTGGAAGAAGAGGTCTATATGGAACAACCAGATGGATTTCATGAACAGGATGCATCATAGTTTGTGTATATATTGAAGAAAGCGTTATATGGATTAAAACAAGCACCAAGGGCGTGGTATTCCAGACTGGACAACTATCTGCTACAGCAAGGATTTAAGAAAGGAAATACAGACAGTAACCTTTACATCAAAGAAGAGAATAACAGTTTGATTATTATAGAAGTATACGTTGATGACATAATCTTTGGGAGTGATGATGATAGATTGAGCACAAAGTTTGCTGAAAGCATGCAACAGGAGTTCGAGATGTCTATGCTGGGAGAGATGAAATTCTTTCTAGGATTACAAATCAATCAATGTGACAGAGGTATCTCTATTTCTCAGACCAAATACATTAATGAAATGTTAAAGAAGTTCAAAATGGAGGACTGTAAGCCAGTTGGTACACCTATGGTCACTGGATGTAAACTCAGTAAAGATGACAGCTCTGAAAATGTAGATCAGACTTTGTACAGATCCATGATTGGCAGCCTACTCTATGCTACAGCAACTAGACCAGACATTATGCATGTTGTTTGTCAAGTTGGAAGATTTCAGGCTTCACCTCAGAATGCTCATTTTTTTGGCTGTAAAGAGGATCTTCAGATACTTAAAAGGAACATCAGATCATGGTTTATGGTATCCAAAAGATAACTCTCTGGACTTATATGCATTTACTGATGCTGACTGGGCTGGATGTGTTAATGACAGGAAAAGTACCAGTGGTGCTGCCTTCTTTCTTGGAGGTTGTTTGGTAAGCTAGTCTAGTAAGAAACAATCATCCGTTTCATTATCTACAGCTGAAGCAAAGTATATAGCAGCAGCAGGATGTTGCACCCAGATTATTTGGATGAAGCAGATGTTGAAGGATATGCACATATAGAATGATGATCCCATTCCCATTTTCTGTGATAATACAAGTGCAATAAGAATTTCAAAGAACCCAGTGATGCATTCAAAGACTAAACACATACCCATCAAATATCATTTTCTGAGAGAGCAGGTGCTGTCCAAAGTTATCAAGCTTGAATATGTTGGAACAGAAGACTAGATTGCTAATATTTTCACTAAGCCATTTCCCAAATCACAGTTTGAAACACTTCGGGCTCAGTTGGGGGTTTGTCCTCTCTGAATATTTTCTCGTTCACATTACAGGTTTTGATTTCTTGGTGTCAAATGGTTCTAGATTTTGGTTATTTCTGTGTTCTCTTGCTTTCTGAACATATTCAGTACAGATTGGTTTCATTTTTTCAGCTGTTAGTTGTCTCACAGTGACAGGGGAGACATATTCATAGGGGGAGTTCTCTTTCTATCTTTGCCATGGATGTCAAAAGGGGGAGAAATATTTCAAAGTTTGTCATCATGTCAAAGGGGGATTTTGTTAGCCAGTTTTGTTACACAGTCTGAATGTTGCCATTTGCCAAACTTTGAATGTTTCACTCATAGGAAAATCCACAGCAGGATGAATCAAAGGAAGTCACAGCAGTAATAAAGCAAATGTTAATGTTACAGCCACAGATGAGAATAATGTCACAGCTCTAAATGTTGCACAGAATACCCGCATATTGAAAAGGATGATTACACAGTTCACTACAACAGAGGATTTTGTTATACATTCAAATAAATGGAACAGAAGGATGAAAACAATCAAATGTTACAAATGTTACATATGTTATCAGCATAGAGTTATCATGTTATACATCAACAGCATACACAGTCAAATGTTACACATCGAAACACATGGATACAACATTATATTGAAACTTAGCGTTATTCTATACCATGGAGCTTAACATACGAAGTCTCATTGAAACACAGTGTTACATCTATACAACGATTCACATATATAGAACAGAGCTTAAAAGCAAAGCACATGATCGCACTATACAAAATGGGCAGGATCTGAAACAGAGCAGGCGAAACATACATGCACACAATACATAATGGACAGAGCAAAGCATCAACAGAGAACAGAGCAGATCTATTCTATATACAAAACAAGATGAGTATCCCTCTTTTACATTATACAGAACAAAGCGCAGCTTTCATTTAATGTTACATAGCGAAGAATAGAACGAGCGGGAACATGAAGCAAAGCGGAAATAGAGCAAAGTCTTTTGGAAAGAGCACGAAGCAAAGTTTTGGAAGAATAGGAAAAGCACAGAAAAGTGAAAGGACTGAGCACTCGTGGTCTAGTCATCCCATTGAAAAGTCAAAGAAACATCTCATAATTTGACGGTTCTCAATTGGTCTGAGGGTCTAATCCTACGGTGGCTGAGTCTCGTATGGAACGTTTATAATACAAAACCTAAGCAAACAGATCAAATATATAATAGCTATGTGACATGTGATGTATGTTTAACATGATCATCTGGAATGCGAAGAGTTCAACATTGAAATGTTTAGATGAATATCAGGGATATGGAACTGTTTTGATGAAGATTATATGAGGAATATGGAGAGTCTAACACAGTTGTGATTCGAGGGAAAACAAAATAATTAATAATCTTTACTTAGTAGAAGACAAATAAAATGATTTTTGAACAGTGCAGTATTTGAGATATGAAGAGTTTTGACAGTTAATTTTTATTAACTGTTCACATTTGCTATTCGATGATACATGAAGAATTTGTAATTGCTTCTGTAATGATGAAGAGAATGACAATCGACTGAGAGATATGAATAAAGTAGCAAGCAGACTGTGTGTTTATTTGGGGAGGTTGTTCATTTTGTGAAATGTCGAGTATGAAGGTTTGGGCTCAGTTAAGAAAAGGAATGCAGAGCTGGACATGATAACAGAGAATAACGTTTGCAGAGTATGAAGAACAGAGAAGAAATAGAAGAGCAGCATGAAGCTGATATCATACATAAATTTGATTAGAAAAGACGAGTCCAGAAGTATAAGTGCCCAGATGAAAATCCAGCAACTGTAAGTGGTAAGTTTTGTATATGCTCATCATTGATGTTAAACAGAGAAGATTGTTTAGAGGCAAAATAAGAACATCTGTAATGAATATGTAAGAACTGTAACGATGTCCAGTCATGATTGTGATGTGAATGTATGATTTATAAAGGATATCAAATGACAGTAAGGGTTTGAAAGGGTTAGGAACTTTCTGTGAATTTCAAGTTAAATCTGGGTGGAAGGGTGGAGCAAGGGAGAACAGAGTTCTCTGGGGTGTTGTAGCATCCCTTTGGTTGTTGCCAGAGAAACAGATACAAGTTGGAGCTTGTATGATTGGAAGTTGTAGCTTCCAGAGGTAGCTGCCTCGTCTGTGTTGGAGCTCAGACAAAACAAAAGAATGTAAAGAGGAGTAGAAGCTTGCCTTTCATTCTTAAGAAGAAAAGTTTTTTTTTTCTTTTGGGCTTCCTTGTGAAAACATTGTGTCTCAAGATCATTGATGTGATTGTCTCTTGACTATTATTTAATTTACTGCTGCATGTTGAATGGTATGAACTCATCTTCATAAATAAATTTGTACCATTAGTTTTAAATTACAAGCTTTGGTATAGAACTAATTCACCCCCCTCTCAGTTCATTAATCCATCCAACAATAGTTGGCAGGATCATGGGATTTTCTAGATTTATTTAATCTGGTAGTGTTTCATTGAAAATATAGATAATGAATTTAAAAAATATATTATAAAATAATTGATACTATTTATTTGCATCTTCAGCCGCGCGTGTAATGTAGTGCGGTTGCCACTAAACCAGAGAAATTCCAAAGGCGGAATTGCTTGCTATATATTCCGGTTTTCGTTTCACTCTTCTTGCCAAAGGTAAGCTAAAACAATAAGTGGGAAACCAACAATGTGCTTATGAAACTTGAAAGATAATATTGTAAAAAGCGGTTTCCAAAATGACAAATTTGTGGAATAATCGGAGTGAGACTTCAACATCCTTTTGCTTCACGTAATCCTTATTTGGCATGTGATAGAGCACGATAGTGCCGATAGTTACATGTTTGTATTCAATGTTAGATTTTCGGTTGAGTAAGCTAAACCTGGTAAGATTTGTATTTTTTTTTGTTATTTTAAGTACAAATCTTAGAACCAAACTTTTCCATTTAATTTATGGAGGGCCGATAAAAGCAACTCCTCATACACGCAAATAAGTGCAGATCTTAGTTTTCCAATTACCTTAGCTTTGTTGCTTCAACTTTTATTTATTCTCTTTGTTATGTTTTAATGAGATTCATTCACATGAGAATTTATTCGCCAGACCGTTTACTATAATATAGGATTGTGAATTCTGTCGGACGTGTGTTTAGACCATCCATGCATGCGATACGTGTTTGATAATGTTTACAGTATTGTAATACTATGTACACTCTAAAAATACCAACCCATCCTGCCCATCCAGTCCCCGTCTAAAATATAAGAGCAGTTGTAGCCTGCACAATCCATTAATAAATACTGACGTGATAATTAAATGACAATGCGTGGAGCTACTTCCTTATTTCCGTGCTGGTTGGTGTGGTATAACCTATGCTTCATACTCATGGAGTCGTGGTTGTTTTCTAACTTCCTTATTTCAGTGCTGGTTGGTGTGGTATAACCTATGCTTCATACTCACGGAGTCATGGTTTTTTTCTTCCAAATTACATGCTAACTGTTGGGTGAATTGCTGGCTAATTATCTGCTTTCAACCGTTAAATAAAGTGTATTGGGTTGGCGGCACGATAGCCAGTGAATTTCAGATTCTTTTGGCTTCTATCTCAGTCATATTGTGGCAGATTTATCCAAATTCCAACATCTCTTGTAATTCCCTCAACGTGGAGATGCTTCTTTGATGGCTTGGTGTGAAGATGTTTATTTTGTTAGAAAATGGAGCGATATGACAGTTTGGCAATTTTTTTCCAAATTTGCTGGTGCCATTAACCTTTGGAAAATAACTTAAAAAAAATACATATATGATATTTGTACAAAATCTATGAGATAAATAAATCAAAATCATGGAATTTAGAAACATGGAAGCTTGTTATACAAAGTTGCTTTAGCTCTTCAACTATTCATAGTATTCTATTTCTAATGGTAGGGACTTTCTACCTTTAGCAGCCCACCTTGTTAGAGCAATTATCTAGATTATATTCACCACCTTGTTAGAGCAATTACCTAGATTATATTCACAAGAGATTGATGATTAATAGGGAAAGATATAAACAAACACCACTATCCAAGGCATGTGCAAAGAAAGGAACAATAGTATATATCATGGCATCCTCAAATAACTAAAGGTTGAGCATCGAAAGATAAAGGTTGAGCAAATGGTAAATTACTAATTAGGAAGCGTCATTAGAATCTTTTTTAGCCTATAATGAATATTAAATAATGTAATTACATTATATTCACCATTAACGAGGTTGTTTATATAATTACAATTCACCATTAACGTGGCTATAGTGGATATTAAGTAATGTAATTACATTATATTCACCATTAAAAGTTTAGAGAGAAAAATCAAAACCAAAGTGTCACAAATTACATGCTTTTCCATCTTTTTAGTCCCGAGCTGTCTTAGCAGGGCCTATTAATAATCGATGAAATATATTTTTAGTATTATTACACAGAAGGTGTTATTCAAGGGGCTGCTCCTCTAGCCATTTCGTCGTCTGTTGATGGTCAATGACGAGTTTCCCACTATACATCATGAGAAATGACATTAATGTAAGAGGAAACTGAATTGATCAGTTAAAAGAATTCATGTAGACCCGTTCTTCCCATGTCGGCGGCATAGAGACCATCGTTTCCTTTCCAATTGTCAAGCAACGGATTCTTTGGAAACCCTTCGTCTGAAAAAAGTTCTCTGCCATTCTGCAAATTAAATGGCTATTTTCAAAACCAGAGATATCAGAAAAAACACGGTTCAAAAACAAAAAATCGTTGTTAGGCATACCTTGAGCCAGCCGTGTACTACACTTCTGTAACCAGCCGCAAAGATTATGGCATTGAATTTTGTTGTTCAAAAACCTACCGGATAACTAAAACCACTAAAACCTTAAAATATTATAAGCTGCCATATCTATTTTAACTAAAACCTTAAAAAAATCAAATACAGGTCACATGGTAGGGACAAAAGGGTTTTCTAAATACACAAAGGACGCCATAACAACATAGGATGCCATATCTATTTTCGGGACACTCCATGTTGTCTATGAGCTTCTCTGCTTACTTGAGGCTCCATGTTGAATTGGATATTTTTGAAACTCCAAATATGCAACCTCAAACTTACTTGAGGCACATATCAAAGTTGAGTTTACATCTCTCGTAGCCCAAGTTGAAATGGGATGATCCATCAAATATGTGTGTGATATATGCATGTAACAGTGCATTGCATTGAATATGGGTGTCCTTGGAGTCGACGGTGCTGCGAAATTTTGATTTACATGTGGTGTTTGAACTACTTCCTCTGCCATGCCATCATGCTCGACAATCGACACAATCTTGATATTCTTCTTGATGGATCTATCCCATGATTCATTCTCGACAAATTGAACACTGCAACTGATGATTACTTTCCTTGCGATAGGGTCATACAACTTGTATGCTTTTGTGTCTTCAGATTAACCAACAAAAATACATTTATGTCCCTTCTTTTCTAGTTTCTTTCTCAACTCATCTGGAACATGAGCATATGCGACACAACCCAAAAATTTTAAATGACAAACAATATCATTCATACACGTCCATGCTTCTTGAGAGACTTAGTTCTTCATGATATTTGTTGGACATCGGTTTATAATATATACAACAATTGCAATTTCTTCAACCCAATGTTCATTTGACAAATGCTTGGCTTCCATCCTGCTGGTGCCATCTTTTAAAATGTATAAGCTTGTAAGAAATTTTGATCATCCAGATGTGAAATCCCATATGAAGTTTCTGATTTTGAAGCAATGAATGTTTCCTTGGAAACCGTTAGCTTTTAATGAAATTCTCACTTTGGGAATCCCTGGTCGTATTTGAACTCTTTCCTCTTGCATATCATGTTTCTCTAAGAGCATTGGATTGCATTCATTTTGCGTTGACATTCAGAGAAGTTTGCATTCATTTTTTTCATGATCTGGTCCAGGAATCTTATCCATTACCAATGATCCATCCACACTCAGCTAATCTCTTCAATGGGAATTATTTTGGCTTCAAGGAGAAAGAAGTAGACGAAGAAAATCATGATGAACACCCATCCAACAAAGAAGGAAGATATTGAATTTGAAGTGGCATGACATCACCAAGAATGCATGTGTGTGATGACAAAAAAGTGTTTGGGGGACTTGTTTCAGAAAACAACGAGAAATTTGATTGGGAGGACCAGTTGGATAGACTTCAACAAACACTTTTGGGTGAGATACAAAAGAGCCTTCAAATTAGTTACGATACGCTCCATAGAGAAGAAAAGATATTCTAGGACATTGCTTGTTTTTTCATAGGTTTAAACAGGGAAAATGCCATAAGAATATGGGACAAAAGGGTTTTCTAAATACACAAAGGACGCCATAACAACATAGGATGCCATATCTATTTTCGAGATGCTCCATGTTGTCTATGAGCTTCTCTACTTACTTGAGGCTCCATGTTGAATTGGATATTTTTGAAACTCCAAATATGCAACCTCAAACTTACTTGAGGCACATATCAAAGTTGAGTTTACATCTCTCGTAGCCCAAGTTGAAATGGGATGATCCATAAAATATGTGTGTGATATATGCATGTAACAGTGCATTGCATTGAATATGGGTGTCCTTGGAGTCGACGGTGCTGCGAAATTTTGATTTACATGTGGTGTTTGAACTACTTCCTCTTCCATGCCATCATGCTCGACAATCGACACAATCTTGATATTCTTCTTGATGTCTCTGTCCCATGATTCATTCTCGACAAATTGAACATTGCGACTGATGATTACTTTCCTTGCGATAGGGTCATACAACTTGTATGCTTTTGTGTCTTCAGAGTAACCAACAAAAATACATTTATGTCCCTTCTTTTCTAGTTTCTTTCTCAACTCATCTGGAACATGAGCATATGCAACAAAACCCAAAAATTTTAAATGAGAAACAATATCATTCATACACGTCCATGCTTCTTGAGAGACTTAGTTCTTCACGATATTTGTTGGACATCGGTTTATAATATATACAGCAATTGCAACTGCTTCAACCCAATGTTCATTTGACAAATGCTTGGCTTCCATCCTGTTGGCGTCGTCTTTTAAAATGTATAAGCTTGTAAGAAATTTTGATCATCTGGATGTGAAATCCCATACGAAGTTTCTGAATTTGAAGCAATGAATGTTTCCTTGGAAACCGTTAGCTTTTAATGAAATTCTCACTTTGGGAATCCCTGGTTGTATTTGAACTCTTTCCTCTTGCATATCATGTTTCTCTAAGAGCATTGGATTGCATTCATTTTGCGTTGACATTCAGAGAAGTTTGCATTCATTTTTTTCGTGATTTGGTCCAGGAATCTTATCCATTACCAATGTTCCATCCACACTCAGCTAATCTCTTCAATGGGAATGTTTTTGGCTTCAAGGAGAAAGAAGTAGACGAAGAAAAACATGATGAACACCCATCCAACAAAGAAGGAAGATATTGAATTTGAAGTGGTACGACATCACCAAGAATGCCTGTGTGCGATGACAAACAAGTGTTTGGGGGACTTGTTTCAGAAAACAACAAGAAATTTGATTGGGAGGACCAGTTGGATAGACTTCAACAAACACTTTTGGGTGAGATACAAAAGAGCCTTCAAATTAGTTACGATATGCTCCATAGAGAAGAAAAGATATTCTAGGACATTGCTTGTTTTTTCATAGGTTTAAACAGGGAAACTGCCATAAGAATATGGGACAGATCCGGCTGGAAAGGCTCACTCGGGTTTCAAACTCTACAGTAGAAATTCCTTGTAGAGGTGGGCATTGAAAATAAGATAATAATGCATGATCATCTCAAAGATATGAGAAGAGATCTTGCGAAGGAATTAACCTTGCTGCGTCACATTTGGCATGGGTTAGATGACATTCATGATGGAGCAAAATGGCGGGATCGTATTTGGCGTTGGATACAGCCATCATCTGTAAGTAGTCAATCATTCAATATTCTATTGATTATTCATTAGGAAAAATGTGTGTACATGAAGGAACTAATGCTAATGCCTGAGTTTTCGGCATATTTGTGGCAGGTGGAATTTGGGAAACCTCTTCAATAACCATTTCTGCCACACTTGCCATTCTGAATTGCCACATTTCTTGCATTAGATAACCACGTTTTCCATTGCATTCGTTGGATTGAAGCTGATCAAACTCTATTTATAGAGCATTGTATTTAGTGATAATTTTGTGCACTGTAACAGAGAAGAGAAGACTAGTCTAAATATTTCATGTGTTGAAAACAGAGCAGTACTCTGTTTTACTGTTTTTGTTAACAATAGTTTATGTATTTTATTTGCTATTTGAAATAAATATTGAAAGTGATTTCCAGAACTTTCATTTGAGTTTTATTTTCTATTTCTCAAAACAAAGTTTCAAACATAGTTTATTTTGAATCTGAGTTTTCTGGGTGTGACTACTCAGTGAGCACTTAACTCCATTTATCAGATTCTTCACTTAGTATCAGAGCCAAGTTTTTTTGTGGTTGTTTGCAGCAGAAGAAGACAATGGCTCAAAATAACAGTTCAGTCCAGTACCAGATTCCTCTTTTCTATGGGGAAAATTTTGAGTATTGGAGTGTGAAGATGAGAACTTTGCTCATCTCACAAGATTTATGGATGCTTGTTTCTATGGGTTACATAGAGCCAGCTGATCAAGCTACTTATAATAAATTGTCAGTTGATCAGAAGACATAATTGAAGGAGAATAGGAAAAGGGATGCTAAGGCCCTGTTTATTCTTCAAATAGGAGTTGATATTGCAATTTTTCCAAAGATTGCAGAATGTGAAAAGTCCCATGATGCTTGGGATAGCTTGGAGAGGGTATACAAGGGCTCTCTAAAGGTAAAAGTTGTCAAACTTCAAATGTTGAGAAGAGATTTTGAGTCTCTATCTATGAAAGAAAATGAAAGTGTTGAATGTTTTATTACTAGAGTTCAAAATATTGTTAATGCTATTCATGCTCATGGTGAAACTCTTGAAGATAGAAGGATTGTAGAAAAAGTGTTAAGAATTCTTCCTAAGAAGTTTGATCATGTCACGATTTCTATAGAAGAATCAAAGGATTTAACACAAGTAACCCTCGCTGATCTGTTTGGAAGCCTCCAAGTACATGAAGACAGGTTGAAAAAGAATGAGGAAATTTTCGATCAAGCTTTCCAAAGCAAGTCGAAGGTAGTAGATGATAAGAAGAAACAATCATCCACTGTTAGAAATGATTTTTCTTCAACATAATCCAGAGGAGGTAGAGGTCGTGGAAGAGTCAGAGGTAGAGGTGGGAGAGGTAGAGGAAGAAGCAGAAGTTCTAGCAGAGGTAATTTTCACTACACCCATTGTAATATAAAGATGGTCACCTTGAAAGTCATTGCTTTCAAAAGAAAAGAGATACCTCTCATTCAAATTTCAGCAAGGAAGAAGGTGAAAATTCTCAAAATTTATTTCTCACATGTAACAAACTTGAAGATTGTGATGATTTTACATGGTATTTGGATAGTGGTTGTTCAAATCATATGACTGGAAATAAAAAACAGTTTGTGAAGCTAGATGAGAATGTGAAGGGGACAATTAGTTTTGGCAATGATAATGTAGGATATGCAATGAGAAAAGGTACTATTTCCATTCGAGTTAAGAATGGAAAAATGATGTATGTTCAAGATACCTTGTTTGTTCCAAATTTAAGGCACAACTTGATTAGCATAGGGAAACTAAATTCTAACAATTACAAGACTGTTTTTTAAGGAACGAGCTATAATATATTTTACAAGAATGCCCATGTTTCTAAAGTTCCTATGAATGAAAATAGGATGTTTTTGTTAAGAATGGAATCAAATGTAGTTTGTTTGAAGGCCTTATTTGATGATTCTTGGCTTTGGCACAAAAGGTTTGGACACCTTAATTTTGGATCTCTATCCCTTATGCAAAAGAAGAATTTAGTAAGAGTTTTTCATTCTTCCATAGAGTCCAATAATAAGATATGTGAAGGTTGTGCCATAGGGAAGCAACAAAGAGCAATTTTTCCTCATTATCAGTTTAGATCATATGAGCCATTGGCTTTAGTACATTTAGATATTTGTGGCCCTATGCAAAACTTGTCAATTCGAAACAACAAGTATTTTCTACTATTTGTAGATGATTATTCAAGAATGTCTTGGGTTTATTTCATAAGTCATAAATCTCAAGCTTTTAGTTGTTTTCAAAATTTAAAGTTCGTGTTGAGAAGGAATCAGGATATTATTTGAAAGTCTTGAGAACTAATAGAGGTGGAGAGTTCACCTCCAATGAATTTAAGGAATTTTGTAGCTCACATGGCATTAAGAAGGAGTTACCTACTGCTTACACTCCTCAACAAAATGGAGTAGCAGATAGAAAAAACAGAACAGTAGTAGAAATGGCTAGATGTATGTTGAGAGAAATTTGTTTACCTAACATGTATTGGGCAGATGCAGTCCATTCATCCATATATATTCTCAACAGAATTTCTACAAGGATGGTAAAAGATTCTACTCCTTATGAAGCTTGGTTTTATAGAAAGCCTAATGTTTCTCATTTTAAAATATTTGGATCTATGTGTTTTGTTTATATTCCTGGTCAACAAAGGCAGAAGTTAGATGGAAAATCTGTAAGATGTGTTTTCATTGGATATTCAGAAGAAATTAAGGCTTATAGATGTCATGATCCACTTACCAATAAGCTTCATGTTAGTAGATATGTGATCTTTGATGAAGGGGAAGCTTATTTTAAAAATGAAGGAGAAGTTAAAGAAATGAATCCACATATTGAAGGCTTAATTTTTGATAATAATGATGAGTCTTTGCAGCCCTATACAATGAGATATATGGGCTGACCTTCACAGAGTTCTCCATTGAGGGAATCTACATCTCTCCAACAATAAGAACTCATGTTGAAAGTCAAGCAATATCTCCATTCATTCCTCCTAGAAAAACAAGAAGCTTAAAAGAAATATATGAGACCTCTAGGTATGTTGATTATAGTTTTGCACTTCTTTCTTCTGCACATGTCGAACCTTTCAGTTTTAATGAACCTTGTTCTAAATATTTATGGATGCAAGCCATGGAAGATGAGATTTCACAAATACAGAAAAATAACACATGGGTGTTAGTTGATCTTCCTCATAGAAAATCCACTATTGGTGTAAAGTGGATTTACAAACTTAAGTTTAATATGGATGACAACATTTCAAAACATCAAGCACGTTTGGTTGCACAAGGATATGTGCAAAAAGAAGGAATTGACTTTGATGAGACTTTTTCTCCTGTAGCAAGAATGGAAACAACAAGAACATGTCTTTCCATTGCATCTCAGTTAAAGCTAACTGTTTATCAAATGGATGTCAAATCTACCTTCTTAAATGGTTATTTGAAGGAAGAAGTTTATGTTAATCAACCTAAGGGTTTCATTGTTGACAGTAAAGAAGATAAGGTGTATAGGCTTAAGAAGGCTCTTTATGGTCTTAAGCAAGCCCCTAGAGCTTGGTACTCTAAAATTGATGACTACCTTTATGATAATGGTTTTGTTAAATGTTCTTTTGAGAATGTTGTCTACAAAAAGATTGTTGGGTCAGATTTTATCATCCTTTGTCTATATGTAGATGATTTAATCTTCATTAGCACCTAATTTTCACTTATGGAGGAATTTAAAGAGGCAATGAAATCAGAATTTGAAATGTCTAATTTGGGTGAAACGCAATATTTCTTGGGGTTGCAAATTCAAAAAACAACTGAAGGTATATATATTTGTGAAGCTAAATATATTGAAGACATGTTGAAGAGGTTTATAATGAAAAATTGTAAACTTGTTAGCACTCCTCTTGTAGTTGGGAGTAAACTGATAAAAGATGATGAAAGTCCACTTTGTGATGATACCCTTTATAGATCTCTGATTGGAAGCCTTATGTGTCTGACATCCACTAGACCAGACATTATGTTTGCTATGAATCTAGTTGCTAGATTCATGCATCAACCTCATGAGTCCCATTGGCGAGAAGCCAAAAGGATTCTCAGATATGTAAGTGGTACTAAATTTTATGGACTATTTTATACCTCTACTAATGATTCAAATGTTGTAGCATACACAGATGCAAATTGGGTAGGCATATTGGATGATCGAAAGAGTACCTCTGGATATGCTTTTATCTTTGGAGGAAACCTTGTTTCTTGGAGTAGCAAAAAACAACCTAGTGTTGCACTATCTAGAGCTGAAGTGGAATATCTTGCTGCATCATCCACAAGCACACAAGCCATTTGGTTGTCAAGGATGGTGGAAGACTTGGGAATGGAAGTATGTAAACCCATCAAAGTTTACTGTGATAATCAAAGTACTATCTCCATGAAAAAGAATCCAGTTTTCCACAGTAGGAGCAAACACATTGACATTCGCCATCACTTCATTAGAGAGATTGTTCAACAAGAATTTCTCTTTTTTGAATTTTGTAAATCTGAAGATCAACTTGCAAACATTTTTACTAAAGCTCTTCCAAAGGATCGTTTAGATATACTCAGATCATAGTTGGGAATCCTCAAACTTGACATCAAGGGGGAGATTGAAGGAACTAATGCTAATGCCTAATTTTTCGGCATATCTGCGGTAGGTGGAATTTGGGAAACCTCTTCAATAACCATTTCTGCCACTATCCATTCTGAATTGCCACGTTTCTTGCATTAGATCTCCATGTTTTCCACTGCATTCGTTGGCTTGAAGCTGATCAAACTCTATTTATAGAGCATTGTATTTCCTATTTAGTAAGGTTGTTTTAGAGAGTTTTTTTAGTCATAATTTTGTGCACTGTAACAGAGAAGAGAATACTAGTCTGAAAATTTCCCATGTGTTGAAAACATAGCAGTACTCTGTTTTACTATTTTTGTTAACAGAAGTATTTGTATTTGATTTGTTGTTTGAAATAAATATTGAAAGCGATTTCTAGAATGTTCATTTGAGTTTTATTTTCTATTTCTCAAAGCAAAGTTTATTTTGAATCTGATTTTTCTGGGTGTGACTCCTCAGTGAGCACTTAACTCCATTTATCAGATTCTTCAGTACAACTCTTTAATCCATATTTTTTTAAAAATGAACATGTAATAATTGATGTGAGAGGAATTAAGTTGTCTCATAGGGATTACAAGTTCGTATCCTTTTCATGCTCCAAAATAAAGAATCTACAATTTCTCGATGCCTCCAGGGTTCCATTCCTGGAATTGCATGCATAGATTTTGTTCTGAAACTCTCCTTAAACATATATTGAGATTAGTGGTCTCACCAAATCTCACATGGCTCCGTTGGCATGAATGTTTCAACTCTTCCTCTCCTTCCTGGATTCCAATGAAGAATGTAAGGGTTTTAGAAGTGAATAGGATGACATTCCAAACTTTGTGGCAATCAGAATTGTAGGTAAACATAAGCTTGTTGAGTTAAAGTTTGTGTGTTCATTTTCTATTATTAAATGCAACCATGAGGTTTGGAACATGTCATCCATATCTTTACCATAATTGAAATGCATGAACATATTGCAGGTACCTTTGCGGCTGCGGGAGTTACAGATTGATGGTCCAAATAAACCTAGATGTATCGGTGTAAATAATTCTAGATGTATTAGATAAATGAAAATTTTTTACAAATAAAAGGATGATTATAAAACTAAATTAACTTAACTAGACAGTGAAAAATGCTAAAGTCAAAGTAGATTCAAACCATTTATCTTATCTTTAAAACTATCCTATTTACCTCTTAAACAAACTTGTTGTACTAGAGTAGTTCATCTTCGGATGAATGGAAAATACAACAAGGGATTTCATCCATTAACCGCGGGTCATTTATTCAGACAAACTTTAACCATTAAATTTCATGAAATAAAAGCAGATTTACACAGTTCTAATTACAAAAACAATTGATCCAATCATAATAGTAAATCTAATCATAACTTCATTAATTCCAGTGATTTTACTTGCATAATGTAAAGAAAATAACACTTTGGAGCCTGAGAACTTGTAGAGGAAACAACAGGCTAAGGATCCCATTCGACCAAACCAATTCCTAGAGAAAGCTTAGCTACTTGTCTTAGGACCCCCCGAGTCTATCCACTGATCCACATAGTTGAAAGCACTAGGCGAGAGGATGGGATATAAAACCCCTGAAACTCCACATAAGTAATCAACAGTAATACTTCTGCCTTTTGCAGTAAAGAACTGAGCTAACAAGCTACACTAGTTCCAAAAACAGCCTTCACATTCAAACCATGTCTGCCTTTCCCCTCATTGAATCTCTTGTGCACATTTCTCACTTCAAAAATTTCATAAGTGAATAATGAACATCCTCCTGCTGAATTCGATGGGTAAAATATAAGCATGCCTAGGTCATTTGGTCATTTTTTCACTTAATGAGCCACGTGCTCTTGTTCCACTTTCTTGGGGAACATGACCACAAAATTAGGGAAGTTACCCCATGCAACACCTAGAAGTGGTTGCGGATGCTGCCATGTGTCAGTTTGATCTCACCCTAGTCTATTCCACCTAGTGGGCCAATGGACACTCATTCAACAACCTCCTTAGGTTGTTTGTCTCATCTTTTATTTATTAACTAATAAAGTATTCAGCATAATTAATTACAATCATCCTTGACCCCCACTTGGTCAATAATCACAATCTTTACAATAAAAATAAAATATAAAGTCTTCTTAAACATAAAATGTTATTGCAATTTGGGGTACGTGACATACACCCCCCCTTAATTCTAACATCATCCTCGATGTTACTTTATTCATCATCCTCAGA
Source organism: Pseudotsuga menziesii (assembly GCA_001517045.1). Lineage (NCBI taxonomy): Eukaryota > Viridiplantae > Streptophyta > Pinopsida > Pinales > Pinaceae > Pseudotsuga > Pseudotsuga menziesii. Next base: position 257,743 of record LPNX010694330.1, read on the forward strand.
GCTTCCCTAGAACGGAATTGGATACGCCGCCCGCATATGACTCTCAAATTCCTAGGTTGCTTCTTCTGGACTAAGGTAATTCGATTGCACCTTCACCTGTCCAATGGTGCGATTCCGAAGCAAGATCTCCCTCTTCTCAAGGATACAATCTGGTTCCATGAGAAAATATCCTTTGGGTTCCACCTGCACATCATTCCAATTTATAACATGAGTAGCATAATGTACATATCTTTTTAAAACAGAGATACGAAAAACGTTATGAACTTTAATATTTGGTGCTAAGGCCAATTGGTATGCCACCTATCCAATTCTGGACAATATTTCGAAAGGCCCACAGTACATGGGTGCTAACTTAGCACAACTTCCTAACTTTAATGAACTCTTTTAGTAGGTTTTATCTTAATGAAAACATGTTCGCCCACCTGGAACTCTTTCTGATTTCATTTAAGATCTGCTTGACTCTTCTGTCTGTCTTGTGCAACCTTCAAATTACCTTGTACCTATTTCACGATTAATTCCATCTCCTTTAATAATTCGGGTCCTAATACTAATCTGTCAACTAGGTTACTCCATGAGATGGGAGTATTGCATTTTCTACCATACAGAATTTCAAATGGGCTGAATTTTACTGAAGCTTGGTAGTGGTTGTTGTATGCAAACTCAACCAAGTGTAGGTAGTCCTCCCATTTACTTGGTTGTTCTCTAACATACATCCTTAGCATATCTTCCAAGATTTGATTTACCCTTACAGTCTGTCCATCTGTTTGCGAATGAAAAGATGTACTGGAATTTAAAGTAGTATTCAAACCTTTAAATAAATATTTCCAAAGGTTTCCCGTGAACTTAGGGCCTCTGTCAGAAATTATAACTTTCGGGATTCCATGTAAACGAAATATTTTTTTCGTAAATATTTAAGCAATATTAGCATTCTTATGAGTGGTATTTACTGGTATAAAATGGGTTGCTTTACTGAGTTTGTCAACAACTACCATTATCGAATAATTCTAATTCTGATTTCTAGGCAAACCTATAATAAAATCAAGGCTGATTATTTCCCATTTCCACCTAGGAATTGGTAACGGCTGTAATAAACCAGCTGGATGTTGATGTTCAGTATTAACCTGTTGACATTCAAAACATCTAGCAATATATTCTGCCAACTCATTCTTCATATTTTTCCAAAAATAATCTTTCCGTGACATAGTTATTGTATTTTGATAGCCAGGGTGTCCCGAGTAGGGAGTCTTATGTATTTTGTTTAAAATTAGCAGCTTCAATTTAGGTACATTAGGTATATACAACCTGTTTTTATAAAGTATTAACCCTTTTTCATTTAGACTGTAACATGTACTTAAACTTTCAGTTACATTTTCTCCGAACTTAGCTTGTAATTTTTTATAATTTTCATCCAAATTTACTCCTTCTTCGAGCTGATCTTCTAAATCTATCTTATAAGTACTGATTGCTGTCACAAAATTCAATCTTGCATTTCTACTCAAATCATCAACTACTTTATTTTCTTTTTCCTTGATATGTTGGATCTCGAAATCATACTCGCTAAGGAAGGCTAGCCACCTAGCTTGCCTTGTGTTTAAATTTGGTTGATCCAATAGATAATTTAAACCCTTATTATCTGTTATTAACATAAATTTTCTTCTGATCAAGTGACGTCACCACATCTTTAAAGCATGTAACACGAAAGCCAGTTCTAGATCGTAAGTAGCGTAATTTTTCTCATGAATTTTAGGTTTCCTAGACTCATATGCTATTACATGTCCTTCTGGAGTTAAGACCCCACCAAGGCCATCATTGCATGCATGAGTGCATAAAACAAAGTCTTTGTTAGGATCAACAATTCTTAAAATTGGTGTAGTAGTTAATAATTGTTTTAATTTCTTAAAACTTTCTTCACATTTTTTATTTCATAAAAAATTCTTCCCTTTATTTTCTAAAGAAGTTATGGGGTTTGCGATCCTTGAGAATCCCTCAATGAATCTTTGATAATAACCAGTGATCCCCATGAATGACCGCACATCAGTCACATCCTTTGGGACCTACCATTTTTCAATTGCTTTTATCTTATCTGGATCAACCGAGATCCTATCTTTAGTTATTACATGACCCAAGTATTGTATTTTATCTTTGAAGAAGTTGCACTTACTGAACTTGGCATAAAGCCGATGTTCCCTTAACACTTGTAAAACAATTTTTAAATGTTCCTTGTGCTATTCCTTAGTCTTAGAATAAATTAAAATATCGTCAATAAAAACTACTACAAATTTATCGAGATATTTATGTAATACATTGTTCATTAAACACATGAAGACAATCGGAGCATTAGTAAGCCCAAATGGCATGACCACGAACTCATACTGACCATATTTGGTCCTAAAATCCATCTTGAAAATATCCTCATCTTTGATATAGACTTGATGATAACCAGATCTTAAATCAATTTTTGAAAACATTGTTGCTCCGCGCAGCTGATCAAACAAATCATCTATGTGGGGCAATGGGTATCTATTATTAATAGTCATCTTATTAAGCTAACGGTAATCAATGCACAAGCACAGAGTACCGTCCTTCTTTTTAACGAAAATGACTGGTGCTCCCCAAGGGGACACACTTGGTCTTATATACTTCTTATCTATTAGTTCCTTTAGTTTCTATTTTAGTTCATTAAGCTTCAGGATGTTCATCTGGTAAGGAGGTTTGGAGTTAGGCACTACACCAGGTACTAGCTCAATAGTGAAATCCAGCTCTCTTTTCGGAGGAAATTCCAGAATTTCCTCTAGAAACACATCGGAGCACCCCCTCGGGATTGGGATATCTTCTAATTTTAGTTTATCTTTGTTATTAATGTGTTCTTCATTAGTCATAGTTACAGCAAAAGCTTTACATCCCTTCTGAACAACCCTTTTTAGTTGTAAGGCAGAAATCTACTGGATTAATGTTTTCCCAGGGATTCCTTTTACTATTATTGTTTATCCTTCATTATTTAAACAGGTAAATTTTTTATCAAAACCGTTCAACACTACTCTATGTTGTTCCAACCAATCCATTCCAATTAACACATCATAAGAGCCTAACAGAAGTGCATTTTGCTTTACAGAAGTTTCAAACCGATTCATAAATAAAGTACAATCTTTCACAAAATTAATTACTTTCCTTTTTGCTCCTGTAGCTAATTGAGCCAACCAATACTTTGTAAATTTCTCTACTGGTAATTTACTTTTTTCTACTAAACTGGGAGAAACATAGCTCAAGCTAGCCCATGGGTGAATTAAAATAGAGATGGGTTTTTGGTTCAACATACCTTCTACTTCCACCATGGAAGTCTGATATTCATCCTGTCTGTTTTCCAGCGCTGCATTGATTCTGGGCATTCCTCTTGCTACATCACTGACCGTCATTTCTTCCTGCATAGTATGAATGTTGTTGATAGTCTTCTTTATGTTTGCACAGACTAATGCATAGTGAGGTCCCTAGCATTCCCAACATTTTACTAGTTCTTTACATTCATGATTTTTGACGTAATTACTGTGATTATTCGCAAATTCTTACTGTGGTTATTTTTAGAGTAATAAGTTTTGATCGTGTGGAATTTGGCTAAATCATATTAGAAAAAATGGAAAATGGAAATTTTTTGCGGGGGGGGGGGGGGGGAAAAA
>LPNX010694330.1:286411-297676 GCA_001517045.1 Pseudotsuga menziesii
TTGTTCATGATGTTGATGGTGATGATGATGATGAGGATGATGTTTATGATGTTGATGATGAGGAGGATGATGATGATGTTCATGATGTCCATGATGTTGATGATGATGATGATGTTCATGATGTTGACGGTGATGATGATGATGATGATGATGATGAGGATGATGAAGGTGATGATGATGATGAGGATGATGATGATGGTGTTCATGATGTTGATGGTGATGATGATGATGAGGATGATGTTCATGATTTTGATGATGATGAGGATTATGATGATGTTCATGATGTTGATGATGTTGATGTTGATGATGATGAGGATGATGATGATGTTCATGATGTTGATGGTGATGGTGATGGTGATGATGAGGATGAGGTTCTGTTGCTGCCGCAACCTTTTTCCCCGTTTTGAGTTTTTACTCAAACTCTGGGACACCTCCTTATCATTATTTGCTTGGATCGATTGTTAAAAATTTGGCGTCTTTGAGCATATCTTTGCGTTTGAAGTTGAACGACCGTCTTGTTTGCTTGCTTCGTTCAGTTCAATGTGAGTCGTGTGATTGGTTTTTTAACGCCCATAGAGCGTGAAAATTTTGCCTTAGCGAGATTTTTGGACACATTTGAGCCTTAGCGCTGTTGGTTTTCTCCTTTGGATCGGGCCTCTTTCGGAGGAGGAAAGTCTCTCACTCACCCGTCGTTACGGCTCTCAGAGAAAACCGCCCCCGAAGGAAGTTTCATCCGACACCCGATTCGACGGCCCAAATCGCCTGTTCCCGAGTTCCTACCTATCCGCCGTTGCGGCCGGTAAGATGAAGTCAGTGGCCGACGTGAGTTTCATCCGACGCCTGATCTTTGCCTTGTTTAGCCTCCGTCACATGTCCTTAGCATGTGTCCCCTCCGCCATCGCGGCTGGAAGAGTAATCTAGCTGCCGATCCACTTCTCTCCGCCGCCCGTTTTTTCGCTCACCCTATTCTTGTACTCCTCCGCCGTTGCGGCCCCCCGAAACCTTGCCCATCCGATGCTGGATTCTCAGCCCGTCCGATTTAAGTCTCGCCCGACCGCTGATTCTTTTTGTGAGCTTTCGCCCTGATGAACCAGGCCAGTTTTTGTGGATATTTTATCATAGTTAAAAGGTTTCGATGCTTAATGTCTCGTATCAGTGGATAATGCACTAAAACTGTATGCAGGGAGAATTCCATAGATCGCCAGGTGACCCACAGCGAGGAAAAGGACAATCCAAGTGGATGACAGAGGCTCCAATGAGGCGTTTTCAACAGTTACCGTCAGAAGGAAAAAACGCCTATGGAAATGATTGAGCAAAATGCAACGATGAGAGGGGAAGCTGAATGGTCAAGGGCGCCGAAAGGTCACGCGCTGGGGGGAAATGAAGGGACAGCAGTGGTAGTTTAAATAACGGGAAGCCTGATGAGAAAAGGGCTTTTTTCCGCTGGAAAATTTGGAATTGTTGACTTGTAAGAGGAGCTACCTCGTTTTGCTGGAAAAACTGCAATTTGCCTGCTGGAAAGAGCAAAAGATGTGGAATGTATCAATGCAATTCAATAAATGATGTCGAAGAGGAACTATTTCGTTTTCAGCAGTCTTTATTTACTGTAAGAGCATTTGATGTTTGAACCTATGTTCTTGTTGGATGGTCTTCAGTAATTTTCTGGGTATATTTCCACTACGAGCAATAACTGTGTTATAAAATGATTGGCTATCTAATTGTTTGAATATCTGTAAGCCTTCATGTGTTGCAGAAGAAGTAGCAGCTACCTGTTTTTTCTTCTTATGGTGTATGAATATGTATTGCCCATCTAAAAATGACAACCCTGCTCCCTAGGGATAGTTTAGGCGGTTAGTTATTTCTGTTCGTATCTGGTTTAGTTGCTTGTGATCATAAGATGAGAGGTAAGAACCTGCGCATCACTTTGTGACCGCTCCCTGCATTTAGACCAGCCTGCATTTAATTAGGCACGTGCATATCATTCATTTAAGTAAAAAATACAAAAAACTCGGTGGGCCGGGCCGTAACCGGTAAAGCTTCTGTTTGTTACTTTGACTTACGGTAGCCGGACCGTAAACCGGACGAATTCCCTATACCAAACAGTCAGCGGGCTAGTTGGGAACGCTGATTGGGGAGAATCCCTTACTGTTGCCGCCTGCGAATTTACAGGCCTCAACAGTTTTGGCGCTAGAAGGAGGGCCGCCCGTGCATGGCTGGCCGAGGAAACCCGTTTTCCTGAGAATATTCCACTGGTTACAGTTCTGAAAGTAGTGTACCACGCAATTCAATTCCGGAAGAAGAAGAAAGAGAACATCTATACCCTGTTCGCAACGAGATTGTTAACGATCTGAGAAGACACACCAGGGCATACTTAAAGAAGATTGGAGGATTACCTATCATCCCTGAGTTGCCTAAAAGAGAATACAAGAGAAGAGACCGTCCTTTAATAGAAGATTCAGTGTTGGTTGGAGATTGGCAGGAGCTGGTAGAGACTACCTTACAAGAAGTTGAACTCCCTTTGAGTCAAGAAGGCCTGGAGACTCCCTACATTTCTCCTGTTCACACCCCTGTTGTTTCACCTCCGCATTCTCCACCCCGACTCATGGCCGATGTTAACGCCAATCAACCCCCACCTAATCCTCCACCGCCCGCATGGAAGGCCAGATCACCTCTAAATCTGACCCCACCTTTGCACGACCTACCCCAGGCCTTTGAGAAGCTACTGCCCAAGTTTGACCCAAATGATAAAATCCTGGTGGATGATCATCTACAGAGTTTCTACTTGGCGGTAGAAGGTTTGAAGGCTGGGGAACACGAAGATGTGGTGTGTAGACTCTTTCCTCATACCTTCAAAGGAGCTGCAGCTTCATGGTATTTTGGATTTCCCGCCAACTCGATCCCAGACTGGGATACTTTCGAGAGAATGTTCAGAAGTAAGTATGTAGTTCAAAAGACTCATGCTGCCCTTATGAAAGGACTTTGTGCTTTGAAAAAAGAAAAGAAGGAAAAAGTGCACAGTTTTACACAAAGGTTTACAGCATACCTTAAAAAATTCTCTGATGTAGATAAACCTTCGGAAAAGGTCCTAATCGAGTATTATACATCAGCTCTAGGCCCCGACTTGGCCATGTTCGCTAAAGGTAGGGCCAAACCAACTTTGACAGAAACTTATGAAGAGGCAGAAGTTGTGGAAGCAGAAAGGGAGAGCATTGAAGATTATCCTGAACAGTTAGGGGAGAAAAGAAGAACACTGTTGTTTACCAAACCCAAAGAGGAAAAAACACCAGATTACGAAGGTATGGCCAAAATGGTACAGAAACTGTCTAACAAGATCATAGACTTAGAAAAGGAAAAGGAAGCACAAAAGTTTTTCAGACCATACTATAAGAAAAGGGAGGATAGCAACCAGACACAAACTCCTCCTCAGAAAACTGCATCTATGAATCTGACAGAAATAGGGATGGAAAATTTTTGTACTTTCCATCAACAGCCCCATTCCGAAAAGAACTGTCCACAATGGATAAATTCGATGACATTGGTCATGAATCAGATGCTGGATTCAATATTAACAGAAGAAGATGATAATGAAAGGAAAGAAAACGTTGCTTCAACGTCTACAAAAGAATAGGAAGAAGAAGAGACTATGGCCCTATGGAGTTCTGTTTCAGTACTAGATGCGGAAGAAGAAAGCGCGCAGAGATGCAAAGATATCAGGGAGGCTAACGTCACAACTAGGAGCAAAGGGGAGGTTAGTGATGACAGTTTTCTGCTCCCAAAGATTCGAAGGTTGCAAAGAAACATAAAAAAGAAATTCCAAGACAAATCATTGGCTAATCAGATTCCGGAATTCACCATTAACAGCCAGAATCCGAAGCAAGACGGAACGCCACTCAGGCTAAATGAAGAGAATGCAAACGCTGATAAATCTCAGTCCACTAGACAACTAATCGAATATGACATTGTTGAAGATTTAAAGAAGATAAAGGCAAACGTCCCGTTGTTTGAAATGTGCAAAATACCTCAGCAGAAAGAAAGATTGTTGAAAGCACTGGAAACAAAAGAAGAAAAGCTGCCCACTGACAATCAGCCGTAGACAGAAGAAGAAATTGGGGAAGCTAGTAGTGGAGGTAAGTCTAAAACCAAACATCCACCTTTCCTTTTGACGTTTGAAATTTTCAATCATAATGTGCACAATTGTTTAGCGGAATCAGGAGCGTCAATCAATGTCATGCCCATATCGGTTTGTAAGAAAATAAATGGGCAGCCCAAGCCAACCACGTGGAAAGTGGTACAGCTGGATAGGACCGACGTCAAGGTAGTTGGCGAGATGGAAGACGTGCTAATTCGCTTGGCATCCGACGATAGAGTGTGCCAAGTCATCAACATTGTAGTGGCGGACATACCAGATGCTTACGGCTTGGTCTTGAGCAGAGATTGGTCAGCCAAATTAAATGGGTATTTCGCCACGGATTGGTCACATCTTTGGTTGCCATACAAAGGGAGTCCTAATCAGATCAAGGTTTTGAGAGAGCCTCATATGAAGTACAATGTCACTCAATTGGATGGGAAGAATGTACCAGTTGAATCTGTATTGGGAAACTACTTTCTTGAACTAGAACCAGGGAATTATCAAGCGGAAGAGGCTAGCAGCACATCTAACACCCAGCCTGATCTCCTTCGTTTTTCTCAGGTTGATGAGCTTGACTGTAAAATAGTAGATTTAGCTGTAGGAGTAGATTCATTTTCATTAGACAATGTTTGTTGGACTTTATATTTCGACGGCTCAAAAACATTAGAAGGATCAGGGGCCGGCTGCATCCTTATTGATCCACAAAAAAATAAATACTTCCTGTCCTGTAGATTAGAGTTTGAATGTACTAACAATACAGCCGAGTATGAAGCACTGTTGCAGGGACTCAAAAAAGCAATTGAGCTGAAGGTTAGTAATTTAAAAGTTTTTGGGGACTCAGAAATAGTTGTGAAACAAATAAAAAATCAAATACACTGTGTTTCCCCTCATTTGAAAGCTTACCAAAACGAGGTATGGGAATTGCTTAAATGTTTTCATGCGTTTAATATTGTTTCAATTCCAAGAATAAAAAATGCAGCTGCTGATCTTTTAGCCACATCAGCTGCCAAGATGGTTCCCACTAATAATAAGTGCTCTATTGAATTGCTTTTCAGGCCCTCCTTTCCGGACATGATCACTAACCTGCGAGTATTTGATGATGATCAGCAGATAATCGAATGCTTGACAAATGATGAGACTTTTAAAGGAGCTATCATAGACGATGAGGAACATCAGGCTGAAATGAAACATAATAATTTCATTCCCAAAGGTGTCAGGACGCTGGAGAAAATGTTTGACTTGAATGAGAAATTTAGGAGACCAGCTAATGTGAAGACACACAGCTCAACTCTACAGTTCGAATTAATAAATTTAGGAACTGAATCAGAGCCCAAATTTGTTAACCTCGGCAAGTGCTGTTCGCCAACAGAAAGAGACAAATTCATTAGTCTGTTTAAACAGTACAAAGATGTGTTCGCATGGACATACGCAGATTTAAAGACCTACGATACTAGCATTATCAAGCACATCATCCCTATCAAAGCAGGCGTCAAGCCATATCAACAGCCATTGAGGAAAATGCACCCAAAGCTGGAGCCACTAATTCAAAGCGAGGTGAAGAAATTGCTGGATGCTCGGATTATCTTTAAAGTCATGCATTCTGAATGGGTGTCAAACCTGGTGCCTGTCAGGAAAAAATCGGGAGAAATCAGGTTGTGCGTAGATTTCAGAAATCTAAATCGCGCCTCAGACAATGACAACTACCCGGTACCTCCCATGGAGCAATTGCTACAAATGGTTTCCGGCTCTGAAATGTTTTCATTATTGGATGGTTTCTCTGGCTACAATCAAGTGTTGGTAGCCGAGGAAGATAGATTGAAGACGACATTCAGAACTAAATGGGGAACGTTCGCATATAGAAGAATGCCGTTTGGACTGATTAATGCGAGCGCAACCTTCCAGAGAGCTATGGACATAGCTTTTCGCGGACTGATTGGACGAAGTGTGGTGGTCTATCTTGATGATATCACAATATTTTCGGAGAAACGAAGGGAGCACGCGTTCCATTTAAAGCAAATCTTTGAACGCTGCAGAAAGTATGGCATTTCCCTCAATCCAAAAAAGTGCGTTTTCGCTGTCACAGAAGGCAAATTACTGGGGCATATAGTGTCTAAGGAAGGTATCTCTATAGACCCAGAAAGGGTTAAGGCCATTGAACAAATTCCCATGCCTCATAATAAGAAGGGAATGCAATCCTTCATGGGAACAATAAACTTTGTAAGAAGGTTCGTGCCTGATTTTGCCCAAACTGTCAAATCGTTGCAGCAGATGGTCAAGCAAAATGCACAGTTTAAATGGACTGAGACTGAAAATAATGATTTTAGTAAAATCAAGACCGATGTTGCACATGCACCCTCTCTTAAAAGTCCAGATTTTGACAGAGACTTCATTATGTATACTTTTGCGTCCGATGATTCATTGGCAGCCGTACTTACGCAAAAGGAAGATGGAGGTGATGAATTCCCAATCTCTTTCATGAGCACTGGGCTACAAGGGGCTGAGTTAAACTACCCAGCCATTGACAAACAGGCATATGCAGTATTTAAAGCAGTCAAGCAATTCAGACCGTACATACTTAAAAACCGAACCAAGGTAATTGTCCCTTACCCAGCCGTAAGATCCCTTCTCATTCAAAAGGAATTAGGAGAAAGAAGGGGCAACTGGGTAACAGCCCTTCAAGAATACGATTTAGAATTCAAACCAGCCACTATAGTGAAAGGTCAGGGGTTATGCAAGCTGATGACAGGAAGCAAGAATAATGAAGAACAAGCATGGGATAACGAAGCTGAACTGCATGTAATGGATGTTTGTCCTTTATTCACAGCTCCTGAATCTTGGTATAGAGATCTTGTACATTACCTGCAGTCAGGGGTATTGCCTGAACATTGGAGTTCCAAACAGAGAAGAGCTTTGCGTCTAAAGTCATCTTCCTACCAACTCATAGAAGGCATACTATTCAGAAGGAATTATGATGGGGTCCTTCTAAGATGTTTAGAAAAGGCAGATGCTGAGAAAGTAATGTCGGAATTACATGATGGACCAGCCGGTGGACATTATTCAGGAGACACTACAGCCTATAAAATCCTCAGGGCCGGTTACTATTGGCCAACGCTCTTCAGAGATGCCCATGCGCACGCCAGAAAATGTGATACTTGTCAAAGATGCGGTGGAAGACAACCTAGAGCAGCAGCACCTCTAAAACCTATAATGATCACAGAGCCTTTCGAGCAATGGGGAATAGATGTCATTGGAGAAATAAACCCAAACTCCTCCCTGCTATACAAGTATATTCTTACTGCAACTGATTATTTCACCCGATGGGTCGAAGCTATTCCGCTGCGCAAGATAAATGAAGACGAAGTCATCAATTTTCTACAAGACCATGTCATGACCAGGTTTGGGGTTCCAAGTTCGTTAGTTTTTTATAATGCTAAATATTTTTCATCCATTAATATTACTGCATTTGCTCATGAGAAAGGGATAAAATTACACTATTCTGCTAACTATTATCCACAAGGGAATGGCCTGGCTGAATCCTCCAATAAAAACCTCATCAGAATCCTGAAGAAGACCGTCATAGAAAACCAGCGAAGTTGGCATTCAGCCTTACCCAATGCCCTGTGGGCTGATAGAGTTACCCCTAAGTCTGCCATGGGAGTGTCACCCTTTACCCTTGTATACGGAAAGGAAGCCATCCTTCCCCCCAACATCCTGCTACCATCTTCCATACTAGCTCAAGAGTCTAGGGGTTCGGATGATGAAGTTCTCCAAGTAAGAATATACAATCTTCTGAAAGCGGAAGAGGCCAGATCCAAAGCAAGAGAACGTTTCCAACAGCAGCAGGAGGTAGTAAAAAGATGGTTTGATAAGCACAAAGCCGGGAAGAAGGATTTGGAAGTAGGAGACCTTGTCCTCAAATGGGATCATCCCCATGATGAGAAATGGAAGCACACTAAGTTCCAACAGTTATGGGTAGGTCCGTTTCAAATCACCGCTAAACTTGGCCCTGCTACCTATATGTTACAGGATTTACAGGGATGGGAGGACAACCTGCCAGTTAATGGTCTGGTTCTCAAACCTTATTTTTCTTAAGTAGTTTTTGAACTTTCTGACTTGTACATAAATAAACTGTGTTGAGTTATGCTTTCATTTGTTTTAAGTGAGTCGTTGTTTTCAATAAAGGTGGCCAACTCGTGGTTATGTGGGGAACTTCACATTTCTGGAAATGGTAAACATTTGTTGAATAGTTAGACTGCGGTTTTCCATGTGAACTTCTTCCACCAAATAGTTTCTCAAGATCTTTGTGTGCATTGCGGTCCTGCTTAACCTCCTGTAAGGTCAATCAGACTCAAAAAGTCTAGAATACTATGCTGAGGCTCCGCGCACTTTACACTTAAAATCTGAAGGGCGATTACAGGGGACCCATGGAGAAGAGCAAGATGAACAGGGTGTTAAATCTAAATGATCCCATGCCGGGAAATAAACGCCAAAAGGCAGATAAGAGTCAGAATTCCTATAAAGCATCATGCTCAAAAGCTAGATCAAGATCATAAAGTACTAATCTGCCAACGATCCTCTCCGTCCGTGAGCTGAAACCTTAAGCACATCACTCACACAAAATGGCACTATGGGATAGAGGATCCTGAATAAAAAATTCAGTAAGAAAGGCATGCACGAAGACTCTCATTAAAAGAGGACAAAATCTGAAAAGCACAAAAGCTGCTAAGATGGCATGGGAATGAGGAACAAATGAACATTTCTGTTCATCACCTGCTACAATCCTGTGGTGTCAAATGTTACCAGCCACCCGAAGAAAAATTAATAATGAACTCATATTTTGGCCTCAGCAGAGTTATCCAGACTCTAGAATCTTGACTTTCATTGCCCAAATTGGACTGATATCAATGATCAAGGTACACACTTCTGTTATTGAGAAATCTGTGTAGCTGGAAGAGTTCAATGGATACATTTGTTGATAGACAGTCTGCATTTCAAGGAAGAAACCGCCCAGAGATCTAAGTTCACCAGGAAATCGCCAGTTGTTGCTGCCACAACCTTTTTCCCCGTTTTGAGTTTTTACTCAAACTCTAGGACCCCTCCTTATCATTATTTGCTTGGATCGATTGTTAAAAATTTGGCGTCTTTGAGCATATCTTTGCATTTGAAGTTGAACGACCGTCTTGTTTGCTTGCTTCGTTCAGTTCAATGTGAGTCGTGTGATTGGTTTTTTAACGCCCATAGAGCGTGAAAATTTTGCCTTAGCGAGATTTTTGGACACATTTGAGCCTTAGCGCTGTTGGTTTTCTCCTTTGGATCGGGCCTCTTTCGGAGGAGGCAAGGCTCTCACTCACCCTCCGTTACGGCTCTCAGAGAAAACCGCCCCCGAAGGAAGTTTCATCCGACACCCGATTCGACGGCCCAAATCGCCTGTTCCCGAGTTCCTACCTATCCGCTGTTGCGGCCGGTAAGATGAAGTCAGTGGCCGACGTGAGTTTCATCCGACGCCCGATCTTTGCCTTGTTTAGCCTCTGTCGCATGTCCTTAGCATGTGTCCCCTCCGCCGTCGCGGCTGGAAGAGTAATCTAGCTGCCGATCCACTTCTCTCCGCCGCCCGTTTTTTCGCTCACCCTATTCTTGTACTCCTCCGCCGTTGCGGCCCCCCGAAACCTTGCCCGTCCGATGCTGGATTCTCAGCCCGTCCGATTTAAGTCTCGCCCGACCGCCGATTCTTTTTGTGAGCTTTCGCCCTGATGAACCAGGCCAGTTTTTGTGGATCTTTTATCATAGTTAAAAGGTTTCGATGCTTAATGTCTCGTATGAGTGGATAATGCACTAAAACTGTATGCAGGGAGAAGTCCATAGATCGCCAGGTGACCCACAGTGAGGAAAAGGACAATCCAAGCAGATGACAGAGGCTCCAACGAGGCGTTTTCAACAGTTACTGTCAGAAGGAAAAAACGCCTATGGAAATGATTGAGGAAAACGCAACGATGAGAGGGGAAGCTGAATGGTCAAGGGCGCCGAAAGGTCACGCGCTGGGGGGAACTGAAGGGACAGCAGTGGTAGTTTAAATAACGGGAAGCCTGATGAGAAAAGGGCTTTTTTCCGCTGGAAAATTTGGAATTGTTGACTTGTAAGAGGAGCTACCTCGTTTTGCTGGAAAAACCGCGATTTGCCTGCTGGAAAGAGCAAAAGATGTGGAATGTATCAATGCAATTCAATAAATGATGTCGAAGAGGAACTATTTCGTTTTCAGCAGTCTTTATTTACTGCAAGAGCATTTGATGTTTGAACCTATGTTCTTGTTGGATGGTCTTCAGTAATTTTCTGGGTATATTTCCACTACAAGCAATAACTGTGTTATAAAATGATTGGCTATCTAATTGTTTGAATATCTGTAAGCGTTCATGTGCTGTAGAAGAAGTAGCAGCTACCTGTTTTTTCTTCTTATGGTGTATGAATATGTATTGCTCATCTAAAAATGACAACCCTGCTCCCTAGGGATAGTTTAGGCGGTTAGTTATTTCTGTTCGTATTTGGTTTAGTTGCTTGTGAGCATAAGACGAGAGGTAAGAACCTGCGCATCACTTTGTGACCGCTCCCTGCATTTAGACCAGCCTGCATTTAATTAGGCATGTGCATATCATTCATTTAAGTAAAAAATACAAAAAACTCGGTGGGCCGGGCCGTAACCGGTAAAGCTTCTGTTTGTTACTTTGACTTACGGTAGCCGGACCGTAAACCGGATGGATATCCTATACCAAACAGTCAGCGGGCTAGTTGGGAACGCTGATTGGGGAGAATCCCTTACTGTTGCCGCCTGCGAATTTACAGGCCTCAACAAGTTCATGATGTTGATGATGATGAGGATGATGATGATGTTCATGATGTTCATGATGTTGATGATGAGGTTGATGATGAGGATGACGATGATGTTCATGATGTTCATGATGTTCATGATGAGGATGATGAGGATGATGATGGTGATGATGATGATGAGGATGATGATGATGATGTTCATGATGTTCATGACGATGGTGATGATGAGGATGATGTTCATGATGTTGATGGTGAGGAGGATGATGATGATGTTCATGATGTTCATGATGTTGATGATGAGGATGATGATGAGGATG